>PVJA010054027.1:0-11716 GCA_004027025.1 Myocastor coypus
CCGAGTGCTGGGATTACAGGCGTGAGCCACCACGCCCAGCATACTGGCAATTCTTACAGTAAGATTTTGGTACAGACTCAGAGTTCCTACTGGTTTCCATGGAGAGAAGGATTCACACCACATTCAGCCTGTGAGCAAAGCATTCGGCAGACACGACAGCAGCAAGAGTGACCTGTGGACATCATAGCTCGCTGTGGCCTCTGTAGCAACACAGCAGATTTACCAAAGCAGTAACGGGATTAAGATATCAAATGTTGAAGCAATTATATTTCTCAAGTATCCTACTTTCCTGTATCATCAAATATTCATTAAATTACACATTAGTAAAAGTTCAGATAAAAACTGAAGTCTTCAATGTTCTTCTCTTACCAATATCCTTTCAGACTGATGGTTCACATTATCACATTTGTATTCACAGATTGCATTTAGGGTGTAAACTTCATGAAGGCAGGAGCTGATGTGTAAATAAAGCAAGTCATTGTCCAGGACAAGGTCATGACTTAACATTCATCAAGTTAATGATCACTCAACAGACAGTGAGAGGGAAAGACGAACGCCTAACACATGAGTACCGAGTCACGTTCAAAACTGAGCTTTGATCAACCTAGCTGCACATGTTCAAATAGTATCAGTTTAGGGCTTGTGGCTTTACTTGTTTTATAAGATAACCATTTCAAAGCCAAACTATCAAAAAAGCACCAACACAGACACAGCGTGCCTGAGCGAGGGCATTTGCAGGTCTGCTTTCGTCCATCACAGTCAGCCTGAACTCTTCAGCTCCCACAGACTGAATTAGCGAACACCCATTATTTTTCAACTTCCATTTTCTCAGAGGCTAAAAATACTGTGTGAAGTAATGATTCACAAAGAGGGACAAACATCGCTCCTGAGCTCAGGGGCTGCAGGGCTTACTTCCTCTGTGGTGGGAGCTTGCCTGGGTCCCTGCACACAGCTAAGCAAAAGGAGATGGGATAATGCTGCAGGATTCTGAGCAGCAGCCCCGTGTCAGAGCTCCCTGCATTCTCCTACCCACGAGGACCAGGCCTGGTAGCACCTAGGGCGCCCACTGGGCTGCATCTCCTCGCGCACTGATCCCTCCGTGCTACTCCCTGCCTACTCTGCCTTTCATTACTGAGGTCTAGTACCAAACGAGAAGGATACCATGGAAAAATTTCTGCGTGTGAAATTTGCTGAATGATATGGAGTCCTATAACTATGACTATCCTTGTGTAAGAAATGAAAAACTACTGAAGACACAAAGTCATGAAGAGAAGAAAATCATTCACACAACTTTTGGAAATGTGGAAAACATGCCAAGACGTTTGCATTGCTGCTTCTGCATCGGAGATGACTTGGTGAATACTAGGTCCTTCATATGATATGATCTTCAGGCTGAAGACGGTTCTCAGTATGAGCCTTTGTGTTTGGACATCTATCTGTGGTTCTACAAACTTTACCTTAGGAAATTCCCAGCATAAACAAAAGTGAAGAGCACAATATCTCCTCCATGCACATAAGGCATCTTCATCCATGGCCACTACTGGTCCATTCATATTTCCACTTTGTCTACTCATGAAAGACATGTGGTGAATCTGTGCTTTCATGATACCCTACATTTAATATTCTAGCATTTATTTCTAACAGACAAGAAACTGTTATGGATTCTGGATGAACTTTTTATTTAAAACATACTTTTATTTATAGAAAAATAAAAAGAAAAAGCTAATAAAGATTCCCTCTGTGATTTAAACTGTGTACCCTATTAGAATCCTATGACTTTAGTGTATTAAAGAACCAACATCTCTAGTTTGTTGTTAAATAACTTCATTCATCATTTGGCTTCCTTTCTACTTAGCCCCAGAATCATACCAAAGATCCCACATCCCATTAGTTTGCATGTTTCTTAAGGTTCCTCTTGGCTTAATGATTTTTTTAACTTTTCCTTGATTTGAAGACTGTAACAGAATGAGGCCATACTGAACAAGTACAAAATCTTATAGACTATCTATCAACTGGCATTAATGTAATTTTTTTTTTTTTTTTTTTCATGATTCACCTAGGGTTGTGAGTGTTTTGGCAGGACTGTGGAACAGTAAAGTGTCATTCTGTCGCATCATTTCAGGGTATATCGCATCAGTGAAAGGTTATCACATTGACTATGGTCATTCAATGAGATGGAGTTCATTTGGTGAATTCACATTAGCCTTTTTCAGCTCCCTCTAATGTATTCTTTGGTAGGAATTCTTTGTACGGCTCACAGTTAGGAAGTGGAAATTCATCAGCCACCCCTTTCAGGTTGTCACAGCTACATGAAATTGTCTGTGCTTCCTCAATCTTACAGTTACCAAATCATTTACCTATACGGCCACATCAGAAATAATTTATAAGCTTTCCTACAATGGTCTTTGTTTATTACTAACGAATCAGCTCATTTACATGTTTTGAAGCTCTGTGTAGTTCCTATCTGTCCACTTCCACATGTTACAATTAGGGCAGTTAGAATATCATCATCAGGCTAACGCGAGCCACCTCTGCTCTGCTCTGCTCTGCTCTGCTCTGCTCTGCTCTGCTCTGCTCTGTTCTGTTCTGATCTGTGCAACCCTTTGGTACAGGGTATCACAGTGCAGCTTGGACTCATGATGGTCCTCTTGTTTCAGCATCCCTAGTGCTGGGATTATGGGCCTGTGCCACCACAACCAGTTTCAATGGCCGGCAAGGCACACAGCATGGCATGAGGTACTAGGGATGGAACATGGGTCTTTGCATTTGCCAGACAGGGGCATAAGACAGTGAGCTATCTCACCAGCCCCAGGCAACTCTTTCGGTATTTCAAAACTACCGACTCTCATACTTCTTTCCAAAATAGTTAGACACATAAGGTTAGAGTGTGACTAAACACTTTGTGTTTTCACTATTCTGGAAGAACCATTTCATTAGTGAACTTCAGGAAACAGCAAGCCACGATGGGATTAATTCCTTTTTTAAACAAATTGTGTAATCTTTGAAACCTGAGACTGGACACTGGGTCAGTCTACAGGATTTGTTAATGACTGATGTCCTGAACCTTTGAGTCTGCTACAGCTTGTTCTAATCTTCCTGTTTTCCTTTCCACATTTGCATAATATTTCTGCTTATATTTGGTACTTTCCAAAATTTTTCTAACGTCTCAGAATATTGTGTTACTATTAAAGAATCACGATGAGGGTCAGCAAAATGGCTCAATGGTCTAAAGCACCTGCTTAGGCAAGCTTAGGTAACTGCAGGGATAGCGGTTCGATCTGCGGCACAACATGCTGCACCAGCTCCACCTTGAGAGCAGGCTGAGCAGGCCATAATAGAAAGAAAGGAAGAAAGAAAGAAAGAGAAAAAACAAGAATCATTTTCAAATTCACTTTATATTACTCTTTTCCACACTAATCTTTATCTTTATGAATTTGACTCTATGAATTTGCTTATTCTGAATATTGTATGGTTGGATCATATTTTGGAAAATATTCCTGTATGCTTTAAAAAAGTGATACATATTTTAGTTTCATTTTACCTCACTTTTTACAAAAGTTTTGGGGTCTTCTTTAGCATAAACTCTTCAAATTTAAAAATTCAAATATTATGTGAAAAATGTATCAGATTATACTTCAAGATATTAAAGCTATTTAGCAATAAGTGGTGAAAAGTAGGTGATTTGTTTTTTTATGTTGCTTTTTAAAAATCTGTAACTTAAGAAATAAATTACATGTTAACTTTTCAAATAAAACGAGGTAACAAGTATTATGAAGACACTGACTAATCAGTTTTTCAATTCTCTAAAAATGTTTCAATTGTACTGTTACATAAGAAACATTAGAATAAAAAGTAAACTGCATGACAAAAAGAGTCTATGAAATTTTCTTAAAACATGTAACTGCTTCCATGCACAAGGAAAGCATTACGGTCCTTCTCAGGGGACTGACTCTCTAATCCCCATGTGCCTCTAATGGCATCTTTCTAAGAAAAGCCAGTGTGTTATTACTCACACTATAATTTGGCTATGCCATTACCCTGCTGGACGATTCACTTGGCTGAATATACTCTACCCTCTGCCTACAATCCAAACTCATCTCTCCTAGTTTATTCCTCTTTAGCCATGTCACCTGTGTGTGCATGTGTGTGTGTGTGTGTGTGTGTGTGTGTGTGTGTGTGTCAAGTCTTCAAAAATTAAGTTGCATTTTCAGAATGATCTTTTAAACTAATCTATAATTCAAAATTTCCTAATTTTGTTTATGTCTTTACTTCTTTGTTGTCCATATTTTCCACATGGACAGGAAGTACTTTCCCCTACCTAGAAAGGACCATGTAATATACCGTGAAAGTTTCTAAAACATAAAATTCCCATTTAGCTTTTTATACACAAATACTATTTTTCTTTATTTCAGAGTTAAAAAAGACTATATGCAACATGGCACTGTCAACCTAAATCAATACAGCATGGATTATTTTACCGTTCTCAGCTTAGTAAGTGAGGTAACCTGCACTGTCTCTCCTAGAATCTGCTGTCTAATTATTAAAAATTTCATTTCCAGTACACCTGTCATTGACCTAACACACACTCTGCTTGTATCGACATAGCTATGTGTAATTACAGTAGATAACTATAATATAATATAGTATTTCTGATACAAGGCCTTGCTATGTAGTCTGGACTCAGAGTAATTCTCCTGCCTCAGCGTCCCCAGTGCTGGGATTACAGGTATGCACCACCATAACTGGATCCAGGGCTGGCACTGTGCACCTGGGGTTCCAGGGCCAGCAGAGCATGAAGTACCAGGGATGAAGCCCAGGTACCAGCACTTGCTAGGCAGGCACTTAGACCCCTGTGCTATTTCTTTAGCCCTTCACTGAATATTTGAATTTAAAACTGACTACTGAATGAAAAACTTCACTGCCATTCACTCCATTCAAAGTACCCCTTCCGCTCTAAGCACGCTTATCACTGTTCCTGTTATCTTCTGGAGCTGTCTTCAAAGCCTTCTGAGCATCTACCATTGTGCTGCCCTGTCTGCTCAGTGTCCTCAATGAGTTCAAAACAATTCACTCCATGCTCATTTTATTTTATTTTATTTTATTTTATTTTATTTTATTTTATTTTATTTTTTGTCTTTTTGAGACAGGGTCTCACTATGCAGTTCAGACTGGCCTTGAGCTCACTTTTGGAGCCCAGGCTGGTCTCGAACTCGCACCGATCCTCCTGCCTCAGCCTCCCGAGTGCTGGGATTACAGGTGTGCGCCACCACGCCCAGCTCCATGCTCATTTTAAATTTGGGAAAAAGTCAGAAGTCCTGTGGGACCAGGTGAGCAAGGTTGACAAGGACCGTGGGAGCGGTGCACTGACCTTGCCTTCCTTGGGGGTGGGGATGCTGCAGCAGGGCTGGGCTTGTTGTGGAGAGCGCCTTTTAAAGGCTGAACTCTCTCAGCTGTCCCAGGATGGGCTCAGCAAAGTGATCCTCAGGGCTCTTGATGGAAGGATAAGTATTCTGAGCAGGGTCAATGGCTCTGCTTTTTATTGTAATAATATATTTTTTTCTATTTTAAGCATTCAGTGTAGTTTAATCACTCCGTGTATACCGACTATGCACATAAGATAAATAAGTCAGGAAGTATTAAAATGTTAAAGTGATGCTGTTGAAGAATTTCAAGGAAATTTAGATGTCTGAGATAAAAATTAACTATGTACTGAAAGTCTACTGACTTTACCACACGTTTCATTGTCCCAAAATCTTTACATAAAGTGAAAACTACTGAAATCTGTTAGAAAATATAAATGTCAGTACTATAATGACAATTTTATTTTAAGCAACAGAAGACATGAAGACATGACTGTACAATTACATTTTTTTAAAAAATTGAGTGTATTGTGTGTGTATATATGTGTATATATATAATATACCACCTACATATGCACACACACACATGAACACACACACACATATACATATTCTCCTCAATTTATAATAGGGGTACCTCCTGATTCACAAGTCACAAATTGAAATTCTGTAGAAACAGAATATATCTAATGTATGTAGACTTCTGAAAAGCACAGCCACATGCCACGTGGCAGTGCACCACCCACGTCCCCTGCACTGACCAGAGCTTTAGCCTGTTGCGGCTGGCCTACAATGAAGGTGTACACATCTGCCACAAGCACCAGCCCAGGACAAAAGAAAATTCGGAATTGCAATCTGCACATGTTCAAAAATTTGAAAAGGTTTAAGTTAAATTGTCATAAATGTGAACGAGGCATTTCATGTGTTCACACACTCTCAGAGTCACACTCACCAACTCTGAATTTTGTGTGTCTTTTAGAACTGGTTTAATGAAACTGCATCTAATATGTATCCACTACTTGAAGGGAAATGGTTAGTAAGTAGGTTTCCTAAAGTAAATAAGAAATGCACTCATTGAATTAGTTTATGAACGTGTCTGAACTTGTTAATATGAAAAAGTTAGGAAGATATGTATATCTGTACATCAGCCTAAATAAATATATAAAGTTAGGCTGTTATAAAAATATCTGTATCTAGGGCCCAGCGAGATGAGTCAGCAGTCTAAAATGCCTGGCACCACATGCTGCACCAGCCCCACCCCGAGAGCAGGCTGAGCCAGCCATAACATAAATAAATAAAATTAAGAGGCCACATTAAATAAAAGTGAAACAAGATATCCATATCTTTCTTACTTTAATTATCAATCACAAATAATAAATATTTGTAGTTATTATCAATTACAAATATTTATTACATATTCTCTTTATATTGTATGCTGGTAACAGGACCAAATAATATAAGTATAATACATTCTCAATGTACGTGATATTCATCATAGCTACTAGAGAAAGAGGGCACTTTGATGGCTTATTTTTCAAGTAAAAGTTTACTTTGTTCCTTCAGAAAAAAATATACAATCATTCCATCTTAAAAGTATGTACACAATTTTTTAACAGATGATCTCAGTTAAGTATCAAAATAACAATTTCAAAAAAACCTGGCTTTAAATGTCAAGAGTCTAGGGACATAGTTCAGTGGAATAAGTGCTTGCCTGGCAAGTGCAAGGTCATGAGTACAATCCGTGGTACCACGGAAAAAAAAAAAAAAAAAAAAAAAAAAAAAAAAAAAAAAAAAAAAAAAAAAAAAAAAAAAAAAAAAAAAAAAATTGAAAAGCAAGGAGTTCTACAGAATAATATACCTCCCTGTTTTAGTAAAATGAATCCAAGACCTGAGTTACTTCATTTGTTATGGTTTGACTTTTGTAAAGCCTTGAAAAATCATGAAAGAGTAAAGAATTAAATATTTTCACTAAAAAAGAATACTACAAAGAAGTAATTTTTGATGTGATTATTCTTAAACTGTATGCTTCAAATATTGTGTTGAAGCCACATTCCCAATGATGTTGATTAGAAAAGAAAATGTCAATAATAAAAATGGAGAACTATACAACTGGTATTTATAGTCACCATTCTACTAAACAATCATGCAAATTACCAAAGCAAGTATTAAATGTAACAGGGTATAAAATGACAACCTGCCTTTTTCTGCACTGCAAAATTACTTCCACACCAAATAAATTACCACATAATTTGCTTTCCATTTATTACTTGTTATTATCTTATAATAGAATTTTTAATAGACAAAGTGGCCTTAGCATCAATGATTATTTCATCTTAATAACTGCAATAAGCATTTTATGAGAAATAAAATTTACACAATGTTTATAGTAATCTTTTAAAATAAAGGGAGGTTATATAAAGCAACTACTGTGGCACAGTTGGACAACTTTAATTAACAGATCATTATGCAGATACAAGACTATATAGCCTCATACATAATTTTCAATATCATTTCCTTACTATTAGAACCAAATTATGGGATATGGCAATTCATTTTATAGGTGCATAAGTAACTACTAAGTCAGCCAACAAACTCCCATAGCTTATGTTCTATTCTAATAAGAAAAAATTAATCTCTATTATAAACCACAATTTATAATATCCTGCTAGCTATAGAATATGCCACCAACAGTAACAGCCATAAAGTGAAAACTTTAATTCAATTTTTAATTACATCAAGACTTGAATAGCCTAAGTCAATCTAATCAAGTATTTTAAAAACAAAAGACAAGCTGCCTACTTTATTTCCATTTTCACTTCCTATTGATCTTATGCTATGTAAAAATGACAGTAAGCCTTGAACAATGAATGCTCTAACTGCAACGCAAACCCCACTTCTTCATCTTAAGGGTCAACGTTGTAGTTAAAACCTGCATACAGACTTTAGTTTAGAAAAGACAACTCAAGAATCAACATCATTGTCTTAAACACAATAAGGCATAATAACATGGTGCGGATTCCATAGGTTGTCACCACCACTGTATAACCACAAAAGCACGACCCATTTAATTCACCAGGACTCAGAATGAATTATCATTTATCAGTTTATCTGTTTAAAGGGACAGATTGGATTCCTGACATGTCATTAGAACTCAGGACTGTCACACCTTCCTTTCCTATATACATGCTCTTTGAGGCCACCTGGCAAAGTTCTTTTAACACCTGAAACTGCGCCAGAAAATACATTTAAAAAATCAGCGTTCTGGCTCCAGAACACATGGGCAGTTCTGAGCAATGTTTCTCAGCCACTCTGAGAAGGGTCACATTCACAATATAATTCCTAGTGGCAAGAGGACAGCCTGAAACTAGAGAAAACCCCAAAGTAACGATGACAGTTGCCCAGTCTTTTCAAGTCCAGCAAAAAAACAAAAATCAAGACATTCTGTGTCTCTGAAACTGCCATCAGCCTGACCTCTGCGCCTCCTGTGGCACACTCTTGGTTTTTCATTAGCACCAATACTGAAATCACCTATTAGGTCATTTATGACTTTAGCTAACCAAAGTGATGTTTATAAAACCAACAAAGCTTAGCAGTATATGTAGGTAATCAAAAGCTCCAAAGATATGTACTCAGTCCTCTGTTCAGATGGAATCTAGCTTGGGTTCACATTTACCAAAAGTAAACAAAATATCTGTAGTCAGGCCAAAAATGTTCAAAATGATACATTTTGTAAAACAAAAAATATCTGTGCTGGGTCAGAAAGGACTAAGTCAAAATGTTACTTTAAGAATTCTTTATATGGGGCCACGGAGATAGCTCAGTAGAATAAGCGCTAGCCTGGCAAGTGCAGGGTTCTTCATACCTGTACGTCTGTTTCTTTGCACTAGTGAAACTCTGTTTATACCACAGTAGTTTTGTACTATGACTTGAAATCTGGCATTGCGATGCCTCCTGTTTGTTAGGATTGCTTTTGTGACTCTAGATCTCTTCTGGCTCCTTAGGGATTTTAGGTTTGGTCTAGTTTTGTGAGGAATGTCAATAGTCTTGGCTGGGAGAGTGTGACCATTTGAACAATATTGGTTCTACCCTCAGTGCATGTACTGCAATGTTTATTATGCACTGCAAACATGTACTAGTAAAAAAAGAGTTATTCAAGAATGTTGCCTAGGGCCAGGGATAAGCGCAGTGGCACAGGGCCTGTTGGGCAAGTGCAAGGTCCTCAGTTCAATCCCCAATACCACACTAGCTAAAAGCTGCTGAAATAAATGAACAAATACATCATGGCTACAGATAGTTAAAGGAACTATTGTAATTATCTTACTATGGGACTGCACTACATTTACGTTAAAATTTATATCAAATATTTATAATCTAAATACTTCATATATATTAACTTATTTGATGATCTCTACATCTCTACGAAGGCCAAACTCTTCTCATGCCCTTTTGAGGCACTGAAAAGTTAAATTACCAATGTTCAGATTTCCAGGAACTTCTGCACCTAAGGAAGCTTGCTTCAGTTTTTATTCTTAAATCTTATTCTGTAGAATAATAAAAGAATAGCTACTGAAAGACATGTTGTGCATAAGTTTAATTGTATTTTGGAATAAGTTAAAATATTCAGTTCATCCAATTTTTCTTTAAATGCTTTCATTTTTGTTTAGCTTTCTTGGGGTTTTGCAAATCTGATTAGCAAGAACAAAATGTAAAAGGCCTACAATTAAAAGTAGGCAATGGCTGTCATGGCTATTAATGCATTATTTGACACATGATTACACCCTTCGATTTTGTTACCTAAATCCATGGTTCACAGGCATGTTATCTATATGCCTACACAATAGCACTGAAAACTATGAGAAAACCCTATGCCTTATATACTGATAAAACCTGAAAATTGTTTCTGGCAATGCCCCCAAATAAATCACCCTAACAACCATTAATGCCACACATGTGTTTCACCATGGATATTCTGAGTAATTATCTTGCATGCTAAATGCAAATTCTGTATTCTGCTCAAGTGCAAAAAAACCTTAAAGCAGACATTACCATCTCAATCACTAGAAATATTCTCATTAAAATGTACTCATAAACTTGATAATCTGTCATTAAAAAAAGTAAAAATGGGTAAAAAGTAAGACAGAACAAGTGTGTAAAGCAGTTTGCCTAAGCACATTTCCATCTCAAGCCCAAGCCACCTTTCCATCTCACAGACTATTTTAACAGCCCCAGAGAGAAAAAAAGTTATCACTGATTCTTCTATGCCTCTACCTTCTAATCTTCTTTCTAATATTACTCAGAAGGAAGCAGGTGACAAAGATTTTTGGGTTCAAGAGCTACCATCAACAGTGCTGCATGGCCTACCTACAGATTATGGAATTGGAAATATTAAAGATAAATTGGAAAACTATTAGGAACCACAAGTACAGAAATCTAGATCATTGCTCTTAGAATCTAATTAGTTAGTCGTCTTCCAGGTTATATAACTCTTGAGTACAATTACTGTCCTCATTCATCTTTGTATCTTCTGGAAGTACAATATAGAATAGACATATGGTGTGTTTCCCCATAAAATGGATCTGACCAATTATAGCCAGTGAAACAGCAAATCATTACAAAGTAGGTTTGACAAGGAGTGGAAATGCAATATCACCATTAAAATGTGAATGAAATCTTGGCTTTTTAACATCTATAGAAAAACCAGGCATGTATAGTGTTGCTCAAATATTGCTTCTATTTAAACTTAGGCAGAGAATAAACTTGAACAAAACTTTTCAGAATATTATCATACAATTTAATTCTATCTTGAATGTTGAACTATGTATATACCTGTTGAGAAAAAATGACAGAGGAATAACAAGTAAAATATGAGGAAAAGGAAGAACTGGAGTAGATAAAAATTAGTATTGATAACCTGCTACCAAAACTAATTACTATAAGCAACAAAATCTTTAAATACATATAATGGAGTTTCAAATCACAGTTTTATGTATGCAAGGAAAGCCCTAGTTCAGTGAGCTAGGAGCTGTGTCACAGTCTCAGCCATTTAATGTCATTTCCAAGGGCATGATTATATATAATTGAGTGCATACATTTATAAGCATCAACTTGACAAATGCAGAAAATTATCACAGACAGAAATACAGAGGCTGGGGAGATAGCTGGATGGCATAAGTGCCTTCCTGGCAAACACAAGGTCCTGAGTTCAGTCCCCATCACCAAATATACCATGCCAGCCACCAAAACTGGTTGTGGTGGTGCATGCTTGTTATCCCAGGCTGAGACAGGAAGATCACTATAAACCCCAACTGTATAGCAAGACCTTTTCTCCTTTTTCTTTTCCTTTTTTTTCATTTCTT
>PVJA010054028.1:0-11663 GCA_004027025.1 Myocastor coypus
AAAAAAAAAAAAAAAAAAAAAAAAAAAAAAAAAAAAAAGAATTTTGGGACTGGGGAGATAGCTCCATGACACAAGTGCCTACCTGGCAAGGACAAGGTCGTGAGTTCAAACCCTGGTCCCACAAAAAAAAAAAAAAAAATAGAGGCCAGCAAGTTAAAAATCTGGTGAGCAAGCTGGAAGACTTCATATGTAAATGGATGCATATTGAACATATACTCATTAGTGAAATAAACGACTTACATGTGTAAATACCATATAGTCTCCCTAATATAAGAACTCTTAAATTTTTTTTTCTTTCCTTACCAATATCAATTGGAAGGTGTGTCATGCCCACACCCTGTGCTCTGTATAACTATTGTGAGGACAATATGCAGTGTGTCAACTGTTAAAAAAAAAATGTCTATTGAAAGTGTTAATGTTTAATTGTTTGATCAACTTAAAAAATATATTTTGCTCCAAGCTTTTATTTTTCAATTAAAGATTTATGTTGAGAAGTATGGAAAAAAAAATCTGCTGAGCAAATGTCTGAGTACAAAGGCTGGAAGCCACTGGATCCCAATTCAAAGGCAAGAGAATTTTCTCCCTCAGACAAGGCTTGGGCTTATCTTTCTTTCTAGCCAGACCTTCAAAGGACTGAATGAAACCCGCCCATATTAAGGAGGGCAATCTTTTTGATTCAGTCTAACAATTTAAATCCAAAAACTGCCCTCACAGAAACACCCTGGTTAGCCAAATCCCTAGATACCAGGTACCTCAGTGACTTGATGCATAAAAGTAAGCCTCCCAGTAGAAACTCAGTACCTATCTGTAGAAGGAATTTCCCCACATCTGCTTAGGATACCCCTCTCTGCTTCTGGCAGATCTTCTCATCCAGCCACACTCAGCTCCGAGGCTGGTGACTCCTCCAGGAGGCCCTCACTAGCCCAGCACTCCACACCACGGGCAGTGGGAGGCCCAAGGCAACTTCAGAACAGCCCTCACTCCCCAACATTACCCTAGCCCAGGCTTCCGGTACAGGTTCTCCTAGGGCTCCTAGGGTACCAACCAGCCCCGGCCAGCCATGCTCACTGGTGTCACAGGGCTTTATCAACTTCCCAACTGAAGCCTTCCCAAATGGGCATTAAGTGATATCATGAATGACTGTTCACCATTAGTTTTCTGGGAAATAAAAATGGCGCTGTGAGTCTGTGAGAAACATCCTGATTCTTAAGACATGCAAGTGGAAATTGTTTTGGTTTGGTTTTGTTTTGAAACAGGGTCTCACTATGCAGTTCAGGCTGGGTTTGAGCTCACTGTGTAACCCAGACTGCTCTTGAAGTCATGGTGATCCTCCTGCCTCAGCCTTCTTTTTTTTTTTTTTTTTTGTCTTTTTGAGACAGAGTCTTGTTATGCAGTTCAGGCTGGCCTTGAGCTCACTTTTGTAGCCCAGGCTGGTCTCGAACTCACACCATCCTCCTGCCTCAGCCTCCCAAGTGCTGGGATTACAGGCGTGCGCCACCACGCCCGGCTTGCCTCAGCCTTCTGAGTGCTGGGATTATAAGCATGCACCACCACACCCTGCCAGCAAGTGGAAGTATTTAAGGAAGATGTTTCATCAAATCTGCAATTTATTTTCAAACAGTCCAATAAATGCACAAGGAAGGAGGGAAAGAGGGAAAGCAAGCAGTCAGGCAGACAGGAAGGAGAAAGTGAGGAGAGTAAGAAAGACAAAAATGGCAAAATGAATCCCAGCACTTGGGAGGCTGAGGCAGGAGGATCAGGATCAGTGTGAGTTCGAGACCAGCCTGGGCTACAAAAGTCAGTTTAGGGCCAACCTGAACTGCATAGTGAGACCCTGCCTCAAAAAGGCAAAAAAAAAAAAAAAAAAAAAAAAGGTAAAATGTTAGGACTGTTTAGTTGTGAGAAGTGGACATTGTCTTACTTTAACTTCTTTGTACCGCATTTTGAAATTTTTCATAGTAAATAGTATGGACACCTCCCTAGCAGGAAATCACCCCTCTGCACTCTCCCTCAACATACTCCCCTAGCAGCAGGAACTCATAGGCACTCCAATTTCCTTTGGTTCAAGCTGTTGGGAAGTCCCTCCGGTTCTGCACTGAAATCTGCGGCTGTAAAATTCGACTCATTGGCCTAAATCGTGCGTTTTGGACCTAAATTTCCCTTCTTGTGACCCCCCAAATCCTGGCTCTCACTACCCGAAGTCGACTAACACAGCTCCAGTTCCAACACAGCCATCCAGAACTGACAGCTTCTCCCCAGCACCTCATCCCACTTGCCCTCCTCTGGGCACATTTCCGTCAACGCCATCACTCTTAAACTCATGCCCAGTGGGGAAACAACAGCTCTGCTGTGCTCTGCGCAGTTCCGAGGGCTGTGGCACAGTCACCTCCTTTGACCTGGGAATTCAAGGAATGCAGCTCAGACTGCATTCTCTGTGTGGGCCCTCCGTGGCCTTGGCATCCATTTCAAAGGCATTTTTTTCATGAACTGTTGGTCTGTTTCCCCACCTTGTACTTTATTCCTCGGCCTAGAATCAAAATCCATTCGCGATGGGGCCTGCCTCCATTATTCAACTGAGCTCTACCTAACAAAAGACAGAAAAAATCACACAGCCAGCTCAAGAACAGAGAAACAGTAACCCTGTCTGCTGCCATGGCTCACTCATCCGCGCAGCGCCATTCAGAGCAGCCGGGTGTGCAGCCAGACTCAGCCCCAGGACCAGAGACACATGTCTACCATGCGTGGCTCTCCACCCAGGCCTCTGCCAAGCTAAAGGGATGTCCTAGTACCCACCATTCACAGAGCTACTGCTAATATGTGACAAGCAGGAAAGCTTCTTGTGTTATCTCATTTAATCCTCACATTATCATAGGTTAGACCTTATTAGCTTCATTTTACAGATGAGGAATCTGAGGTTCTGAGAAGTAATACCTGTCTGAGGCCATATAATTCACAATAAAATGAGGAATTAAATTCCCAGCAGGGGCTTTTCTGGTAGGGTGTTGGGTTAGTGACTCTTCCTGGCTTTCTTAAGGTGATAGAGACCTATTTAGAAGATCAATCCCTGATGTTTAACCTTAGGAAGTCTGTGGGTGCATTTCTTCTGTCTTTTGTCTTGAGGTCTGGCTCACAGCTAGAGGTATCTGTGGACTCTTGTCTCCCCCACTGGCTCCTTCCAGGGCCCAGCCCTGTCTGCCTGCCTATAGTTCTAACTTAGCTATCTACAATACTACCTTTTATGTCTGCATCTGAGCCGTCCATAAACGTGAACAGATTGGGGCTAAAAAACCCACAAGGAACCACATCCAGGCTTGTACCTTCTTAAAAGCTGTTGCCTAGACTATTACCTGACACCTCTCAACCTTCAACACAAAGCCTTGCTCTATGCTTTTCAGAAACACAAGATATCATCCAACTTTCCCCTGCATATAGATTGGGAAAAAATAAAAATAAAAATAAAAAAAGCAGCCTGATGCCCACCACACAGATAAAGAAAATGGGCAACTAAAGAAATGCTACAACAGAAAACTTAGAAAATGTCCAAGGAGTACATGACAAAACAGTTGAAAGGGAGACAGAGAAGCAGAAGAGAAGAAGGAAGAAAAAGGGCCACAGGAGGGAAATTTCTGGGAGCCAAATGCTATCACCAGAACAGAGGCCCACGGCTCCATGTGATCCCACTATCCTTTTCCCTAACCTGTGTCCCAACACAAGGCCCTAAAAATAAGTAGGAAAGAAGATCATATATTAAATGGAGAAAGGAAGAATGGCACTGCAGAAAATAACCAGAAATTATGTCCTATTGAGCACTGATAAAAAGCTAAATTAAGCCTGCATAAGCCATTTTTTAAATATGCAATTACTCTTCTTGATGGGAAAGTGGAAAAATAGCAATGGTTTTGTTCCCTACTTCTACCAAGCCCAGGGCTCCATCCTGAATGTGCACATTCCCCAATCTAGAAATGGGGAGCAATTTTGCCTCTCCTGGCGTTCTCCCTTGGGTCAAGTCCTCAAGGTTCCCCACCTTATCCCGACCCCAACCCCTTCATTTCCATGGGTGCTACCTTCCCATCCCAGCTGTGCCCACCCGTCTGAACTACCTATACACCACCACCCTTTCTGCAGTCCAGCCCCCTCGTCCCACCCACAGACGAGTCCTAAGACACTCTAACACCCACCCCCCTTGAAAATCTCTGCAGTTCCCTATCTGAGCCTCAAATCCAGATGCCTCATGTGTGGTAGCATAAATGACCCTTATGGACACCACCTGATCTATCGATAAAGTGTGACCCATGCAATGGAGTATTAGTCTTTTTTTTTTTTTTTTAAAGGCCCAAAGCCGAAGTAGTGACACCTGGTACCTCCTGAGTGAACCTTGCTTTGTGAAATAAGGCAGTCACAAGGCGCGCCATAACGTCCGATTCCTTTTATAACAGCTGTTCAGAATAGACAGGTGTCTACAAACAGAATGCAAAGCAGTGGCTGCCAAGGGCTGGGGGACCGGGAAGATGCGGGCGGGGAGCTGCTAAAGACGGTGTTTCTTTCCCAGGTAATGAAAACGTCTAGAACAGACTGTGGTGACAGACGCACGACCCCGCGCACCCTCTAAAAGCCACTGAATGGATGGGCTTCGTAGATGAACTGTACACTGTGTAATCTACATGTTTTCTTAACCCTGTTTTTAAAGCATTAACAACAACAAAATAATAATAATGGATCTTAAGACCCCGGCCTTCAGAGCCACCTGCTCTTGGTGCAGAAGCATTTTGGTTAAAAGGTTCAAACTGCTGCAGACTACACGGTGCCCCGCGGCGACGGGGAGGGGGCAGGGCTTTCACACGAGGAAACGGGCTGTGCCAGGAAGCAGCACTGGGGTGCGGCCCCGGCCCCTGCCCCGACCCCGACCCCGGCCCCCGCCCGTCCTCTCGGCCGCAGCCCGTCTCTCCCAGGCCGCCCAATGGCGAGCGAGGCCTGCGGCTGGTTCACCCGAATCTCCGGGGTGCCAGAGCACCCTGGCAGCGAGAATGCCACACGGGGCTCAGCCCGAAAGGTTCCACAGATCCAAGAAAGCCAGCGACCTCCGCGGTCCCCGCTAGTGCCCGCTGCTGCCCCACACCCCAACCCTCGGCCTGGCCGAGCGGCTCACCCGCCTCCACTGGGGACACCAGCCCCGGACGCCGCAACCCGCGGCGGCGAGTGCGCCTGCGCCGCGGGACCCAGCGCGGCCCCGCCCCAATCTGGTCTCTACGGGCCGTGCGCCCTCTGCCGGCTGCGCGCGGGACTGGGGTCCTGCTGGGTTGCGACTCCCTGGTCTGACCCCACCCGAGAACAGCCCTAGTGTACTTACCTGTCCTGGCTGTTGCTACTCGGGCAGGAGCCCGAAGGACAAGCCCCCTTATTTCCGGATATCGTTAAAACATTAGAGCACTCAAGATCTTGCTAAAGGAGGACGTTTCCCAAACCTCCCGAGTTGATGACAGGAATTATGTTTGCGTGGAAATCTGCGTTTTGAGTCATTTCATCAAATTACAGTTCCACAACACCTGTCAAAAGAATAAATATGACAGTAATAGGCATGCTTCCTTTCAGACCCATCTGTAATTATCATTGAGGAAAAGAATACAGACTTTCAGCTTGAAGCTACTGCCACGATAATTCTTTGAAAGTGAAATAATGCTGTTTCATTAAATAGGCTCTCCCTACTCGTGGTTGTTTAAAGCCAAAGTGCTTCTCTGAATTGATTTAAATACAAGTTTTATATCCTGAAAGAAATAAAGATGAGTCTTTATCGTGAGACAAACGCCCTGTTCAGTGATGCTGCTGAGTTTCTCTGGGCCGATGTCTGAAAAGAAGTTAGGTTGTCGGTGGATAATATTGCTTCTGTTCATGTCTCTCTTTTCTGAGGCCTTTAAAATCTATCTTTAATGAAAAGGCTGATTTCTTTACACAGACTCTATACGTACTTTCTTTAACAGGACAATTTCTCATAATGTTGTCTTTTTTTTTTTTTTTTTTTTAGATTTCTCTTTGGTAGCACTTCAGATAAAAGAAGCAAGGCATATTTCTCAACAAAACTGTTTTTTCAACTTGCCCTTTCCCCTGTGCCTTTCCTTAGAAACTTCTTTCTTTCTTCCTCTTCCCCTCCCCACCCCCACTTCTCTTCCTCCACCACCTCCTCCTCTTCCTCCTCTTCTTCTCCTCCTCCTCCTTTCTCCTCTTTCCTCTTCTGACAATAGTATACCATGGATCTCTAAGCGTGTGTTGGGGAAGAGGGTCCCTCCCCTGACATATTAAGATATTACCTCCATTTATTTTTCAATATGTAGACATGGTGCACACATATCTAAAAGATCTGATTGTACTCTCATAAATCAGCCCTCTTATTTACACATGCATAATCAGAGGCACATCATTAGTGCAGAGCCAATCAATAAATCATACTTTTAGAGCCCTTATTAGGAACAGTCTGCAGCAGCAGCATCTACTCTTGTGTTCAGCCTTAGGATCCCTTAATATATTTAAGTAATTTCACAATCTGTTTTCTAGCCCTGGCTCCCTTTTGTTCCTAGATCACTGTGTTCCTGCTTTAGAAACACCGTTCTAATACCTAGATGTCATAAAATATTCAGGATGCAAGCTGTTCACTTTACCTCCGAAAGGCTCCACCTTCAGAATCATTTGTGCATCTTCTTTTTTTATAAACACATACAATTTTATCTTTCCAAAAATTCCTTATGAATATCTAAACACCATGAAACATTTAAAATCCCAGAATTGGAGATTGGTGTGGACAACAGTCTCCATTTCTTTCCCCAAGTCCCAGTGGAAATTTGGTTTGAAAAGTAACTGAATCACTTCTCACTTCTAACTTGACAGAAACCCCAAGTTCTCACAGTTTCAGTAGTAAAAACTAAAGAATTCTCACCAGTGCAAATATTCACTAAAATGACACTGGCCCATAATCTAATGAAAATCAATCATTCCTGTTCTTTTATTCTTTACCCTGCAATTTTAGCAGATGAACACCACGGCATTGGACTGTTGGACGCTGTGTGATATTTACAGATAAACACAACTTTAGAGACTTTTTACTTAAAAAATCTGTCATCTAAAAATTGGCTGTCCAGGGGGCACGTTTTCACAGAGAAGTTTATCAACTTCCCTAAGAAATGCTTCAGTGCGCTCTGATTTCTGACATGTCGCTTAGCTTGACAAGGGCAAGTTTGTTACCAGTATTTATAGGGAATGATACAAGTCTGGATGCCTTCAGCAGGTTCAAACCTGATTTTAGATTTCAAAGAGAAATGATACATTTGCATGCTCTGATTAAATCAGGTTATTGTCTCAAAGGTTGACCATGTAAATAATTCAAATTAATTCATCAGTATACAATGGATTTAATAAGCATAATAAACACTTTGAAGAAAATACTTTGGACCTTCTATCTGCCCTTGCTCCCACTCACTATTATCTCAGATTTCCCTGAGAACAGACTGGCTGGTGCCACATTGTTCTCCTCTATTCAAAGTATGCAAAGTTGCTATTTACCAGTTTGCAATTTGCGTGTCTCAAATCCTGCCAGAACATAGGGTGAGGGGCACAGGGTGCCGGGTGAGCGTGTCAAGGGAGGACACCAGGACAAAAATGGAAAACCCAACCAACAGATCTTCACCACCCTGGTGTTGCAAAACATAACCCTCGGTGACTGCTCGAGATGTGTTTGTTAAGACACTGAAAACGTTGGGTGTAAAACATTACGTGACAGCTCAGACATGTAGTGTCTTTTCTTCTTTAATTGCTAGGTGGAAGAAGGGGAAGAGCAAAGATTTCAAGATTTTTATAAAAAGAGTACAAGAGGAAAAAGGGTACAATTGTGATTATTCACAACACTCGGAGAATAATTTACAGGCTGGATTTTAGTCTTGCTGGTCTTCTTTCTTGCATTACTTTCTTTAATTATTATTTATTTATTTATTTATTTATTTGGTACAGGGTCTCCCTACACAGCTCAGACTCAGAGTGATCCTCCTGTCTCAGCCTCCCCAGTGCTAGGATTAAAGCGTGCACCATCGCTCCTGGTTTCAGTGGTCAGCTGCACACTATGCAGTACCAGGGATCAAACCCAGATCCTTGCACCTGCCTGGAGGAGCTTAGACCCCTGAGCTATCTCCTTAGCCCCATCTTGCATTACTTTCTACAGTGACATAAATTTACTGACTGATGTATGTCACTCTACATTGTTGGTGTGTTCTGTAGTAACTTACTGAGCAGGGCCACATGTGAGACCACACTGGTGATCAGGTTTGTGTCACCTCTGAATGCCAGTCTCCACTTTTTCATCTCTAGAAAATAGCTTCAATGCCTCATGACTCATGATATAGATTGTATCACACCTGTACATACAGTTTTTTTGTGTGTAAATTATGTCTAGGATGGAATTTTTCCCATAAAATGAATAATTTCCCATAAAATGAATGAGTTGGCACTATTACCAAAGGGGTTAAAAGGCTTGGAAATATTTTTCTTTTTTGTACATTTTGATGGTCTTTAACTAAAGATCCACTTTTAATTTATCTTGTTCATGAAATGTAATGCTGTTTTCACTGGTGGCATTTTCTGTCTTAAGATAGCCGTAGGTAAGTATTAAATGTCTCCACTAATAGAAATGGAGACTGTAGGAAAGAAATAGTCAATTTCAGGGCTGGGGAGATAGCTCAGTGGTCTAAGTGCCTACCTGGCAAGTGCAAGGATCCAAGTTGCATCCCCAGCCCTGCATGCTGTGCCACCATGCCAACCCCTGAAACTGGGTGTAGCAGAGCATGCCTACAATCCCAGCACTGGGGAGGCTGAGACAGGAGATCACTCTGAGTCCAAGCTGCATAGGGAAATCCTGTACCAGATAAATAAGTAGAATTTTTTTAAAAAGAGATAAAGGGGACTGGGGAGATAGCTCTGTGGCACTTGCCTGGCAAGTGCAAGATCGTGAGTTTGAACCCCTGTCCAAAAGAAGAAAGAGAGAGAGAGAGAGAGAGAGAGAGAGAGAGAGAGAGAGAGAGAGAGAGAGAGAGAGAGAGAGAGAGAGAGAGAGAGAGAGAGAGAGAAAGAAAGAAAGAAAGAAAGAAAGAAAGAAAGAAAGAAAGAAAGAAAGAAAGAAAGAAAGGAGCAATTTTACTAAACAGAATTATTTGGAAAAGGAGGAGAGAGGACTTTAGAGGTTAAGGATGAGAAAAGAAGAAGAAGCAGAAAGGGGAAGAGAAGGAGGAGGCAAAAGAAGGCAGAGGAAAGAGGAGAGAGAAGAAGGGAAAATAAGGAACAGGGAACAGAGTTCTCCCATAGATGCTATTTCAAGAGAAACGGGGCTCAGAGACCACATTCATGAAAGGAAACCATTATTTGCTTGACAGGAAGATGGGTTGTTCTGGTCAACCAAATATGCAGTTAGCGTTACCTCCGCTCCAGCAGACATTTGTGGTGACCTCTCCACATGCAAAGGTGCAGGCAGGGGTCTGGATCATCACAGGGGCTGCGCAACTCCCCCCGCCCAGGCTCCGTTGTCCTTTGCTTGTTGTTAGGGCAGGTCTAATCTTGTCATGGTCCTGCAGTAGATGCCTTCTCTGGAGACATCATGCCACACTCCTCCCTGTATCCGGCAAGACTCCGCAGCACCTCTCCATGCTTCTGGTCCTCTGCTGCTGTGACAGTGACCTCTGGAACCCTCAAGTGCACTCTGGCCCTTCCACTCAGTTTCTCCTTTATATCTCAACTCACAGATTGCCTCAATTTCCCCCAAACCCAAACAGGCAAATAAGAGCTTGCCTGTGCCTTTCCCCATGGGTACATCGCAATGTGTAATTATATATACACACTCCTTCTGGGTTTCCACGGAAGAAGGGCCTGAAGCAAGGATTTTAAAGCAAGCAAGTAGTTCTCTTGGAAAGGGAGCCTAGAAATGGGGTGGAAAGCCAGGTTAGAAAAGGAGGATGACACATAAAGAAAGTGCTGCATGTCAAGCATGGTGGCACACGCCTGTAATCCCAACATTTGGGAGGCTGAGGCAGGAGGATTGATGTGAGTTCGAGTCCAGCCTGGGCTACAAAAGTGAGCTCAAGGACAACCTGAACAGCATAGCAAGTCCCTGTCTCAAAAAGTCAATGACGAAGAAGAAGAAGAAGAAGAAGAAGAAGAAGAAGAAGAAGAAGAAGAAGAAGAAGAAGAAGAGGAAGAGGAAGAGGAAGAGGAAGAGGAAGAGGAAGAGGAAGAGGAAGAGGAAGAGGAAGAGGAAGAGGAAGAGGAAGAGGAAGAGGAGAAGAAGAAAAGAGAAAGAAAGCACTGCAAAGCAGATCACCCCTATGTGTGAGCAGCCGAGCTCTTCATGTTGGGAAGCCCAGGTGGAACACAGACCTCGAATGTGTCTCTCCCCACCCCTGGGCATTTCTAGACCAGTTCCTGTGGGTTGCTGGTGGAACCCTGCTCTCAGGTACTAATCCCCTTCTCCCAGGCAAAAAGATGCAGCTGCTGGTACTGGAAATCAGCCAGAAAAGTCACAAAGGCCAGGGTCAAGGGACCCTGGGTGGGGCACCTTCAGCACTGCTAATTGCATGTAGTGCATTCCCATGACCGTATCTGACCAATGTGTCCCTTCCACACAAAGCCCCACGAGAGCAAGTGTGGGAGAGCAGTGTCTTGCACATTGTCTATAACAAAGTCTGCTCTGTTGCCAAAACCCTCACACTCTCTGTGTCTGGCTGAATCTATCATCCAACTCCAACCTGCACCCAAGCAGATTAATACTGAGAAAATTACGCAGCAGAACTGATGGGGATCATCTAAATTTATGGCCCAAACCTCAAAGGCATGCTGGAAACTCCATGGGAAGCAAAAGACTGTCTCAGAACTTCCCCAGCCCAGCTGAGGACCTCACTGAAAAGCTAAACACCACAAAACAAAATCTCCCTCTTCTCTGCCCTTCTCCTTCTTCCCTGACACACTAAGGGAAGTTTCTTCTGCCATTGAAACATTGATTCCCCCCTGTGGGTTCCCTTCTTTCTGTCCCCTCTATGTTCCTCAAGTCCTTGCTCCTACAGTGATCTCCATTCTCCTTCACTAATGTCCACATCACCACCTGCTCAGTCTAAGCAATGTCCAGCACCACAGAGGCCTAGGGCCTTCCTGCTCCAAATGTGATTCATGGGCCAGCACCTGAGCCTCATCGCAGAGCTGATAGAAAGGCAAAACTCCCGCCTGGACTACATGATCAGAATCCACATTTTAACAAGATCCCCAGATGGTTTCTAGGCACATTCAAGTTTGACCAGTGCTGGACAAGAGGTTCCTATTCAAAAGCAAATGAACAAAAAGAAAGAAAGGCAGACACCCCTTCTTTGTTCCATATTACCTACCAGACAGATTCCTTTCTCTACTCTTTGTTGTACCCAAAGTTTTATCCATGCATCCAACAAGTAGTCATAGAATAGTAGTCTTTTAGCTTGAGTGTAGATGGGGGGAAAAAAGTATATGGTTATTGTCCATGGACAGTGTCCTAGAGGACACAAAGAAAGAGTCATCCAGATAGAGAAGCAGGGAGGTGGAGGGAGAACAAAAGAGCTGGAGAGATAGGGAAGGAAGGAAGGAAGGGAGGGAGGGAGGGAGGGAGGGAGGGAGGG
>PVJA010054029.1:0-11738 GCA_004027025.1 Myocastor coypus
AAGATGAGACAAGTCACACCTCAAGAGGAGCTATCCATATCACAGAGTCCAGAAAGACGCCAAATTTAGAACATTCAGAGTACTACAGAAAAGCAACAAACCAGCCCAAGAGTTTAGGCAAAAAGACCTAAACAAACATTTCACACAAGAGAAAGTAGGAAAGCTATCCAGAGATATAAGACATGCTTAAATCTTTAAAAATCATGGAAATGTGAATGTGACACTTTCTTTACCACCAGATTTGCAAACATATAAAGCTGGCAAGAACATGAAACCCAAGGAATTCTTATGTACTGTGAGCAGAAGAGGTTACCTTGGAGGCATTTGTGTCTGTCTTCCTTGTCCGCTTCATTATTTCCTCAATTCTCTATTTAAAGGAAATAAAAATTGAAACATAAAAAGATTAAAACCAGTGGTCATGAAGCAGTTAATATCTATATTTCACAAAAGCAGTCAATGAACATAATTGTTGTAAAACTACAGATTAAACCAACAAAACACTTAGGATGGCAGCTGAGGGCCCTCTTCCTGTCCTGGTTTCAGCTACAAAAGGCCCTGAATGCCACTAGCTGTCCTTGTAATCATAACACAGACACTCAAATGCCAACTTCTCATTCATATTTTCATAGACATGGAAATTCATTTCCTCACACTAGGCATATACTATTGCAAATCAACAAGAGCATTTAACAGAATTTTAGTCTCAACTCATTATTCAGGAAGCTGATTTTAATAAATGTAAGGTACCTCAACCCCATGACCCTATGGTAATAGGGTTAAGAGATTTAGATACTAAAAAGAGAGGACAGGTAGCAAAGGAGGAATATATTCTAGGGTGGGATAAGAATACTCTTTTCTTCTTCATGACATGAGGCCAGCTGTGGCTTCTTGGCCACCTCAGAGTGTCCAGTCTATTGACAGGGACACCTCGTGACATCCCTGCCCATACTAAGCTCCTGCTGTGTTTTCCCCAAAGTAAGACCTAACTGGAAAATAAGTCCTAGCACGATTTTTCAGGGTGCTTGTAATATAAGCCCTACCTCTAAAAATAAGCCCTAGTAAAGATCGGCAGCTGGACAGACACATTTGGTGTTTGTTGGAACATATAATGGACATATGAACTATAAAATAATGTTAATATAACTGCATATACTATTATGGAAAATAATACTTAAAATTCATATGTATTTTTAAATACCCAAGCAGGTGCCTCTGAGGAGAGGTAAATGCCTATATAAACAGAACTAGAAATTTATTGTTAAATGACCAGTTGGAGTACAGACAGCACATGAATAATGTATGCACCGGATAAAGTGGACATGATTATGTCTACCATGAACCTTTGCCATCCAGTATGTCATGTGAGGTAATATATGCACTTAATGCACTCATGTGAAATAAACATTTTCTGCATTTTGCAATCTGCAATTTTTTTGTCACTTTCATGTGGACCATTGTATTTTTTAGAGGGTCTCACTGCACAGCTGGGACTCATAGTGGTCATCCTGTCTCAGCCTCATCAACACTGTGATTATAGGCATGCACCACCATGCCTGGTCTCCATGGCTGGCTCAGCATGTCCAGGGCAAGGCCAGCATGGCACGTGGTACCAGGGGTCAAACCCTGGTCCTTGAGCTCTGCCGAAGCAGGCTCTTTAATCTGCTGAGCTACCTGGTCTACCCTGGACCATCAATCTTAACTGTCATCATTTTTCCTGCCACTCCTGGCTTGGAAGTCTTCAATTAACACTTCATTGAATGGTAGATAAGCTATGCGAGTTACACAACAGTGGCTGTGAGTTGGCTTTTCAAAGAGTACTATACTTTGCACCACAACTGCTATAAATGCCGGCCCAGTTGAGAAGAAACTAAGTCCCGCTGACCCTTACTAAAGCTAGAGGCACTTTTTCAGTGGAGCTCTATTCCTCTAGATTTTATACAGAGGCACTGCTGTAATGGCTAGCAAGGGTAGCTCAGTAACAGGAGAGCCTTCTAGATAGAAGTCAGCTGCCTGGATAAGGAAGAAGAGAGTATGCCTAATAGGAAAATAGCCAAGGACTAACATACATCCAATCTGCGATTTTCAAGGACATTCTGGTATCACACATCCAACATTATTTAACACAATCCAAATCAGAAAACAGAGATCAAATACCTTTTTTCTTTCTAATCTTTCTTGCAGATTTTGTAACATAATTCTCTCATGTTCTTTCTTGCGTTTATCAGCTTCTTCGTGAGCCTTTATATTGGCCTCCTCTTTCTAAGAAATTGATATAAGAATGTCATTCAGTCTCAATGTATCTGAGTGAAAGAGAATCCTAGCTTAAAATATTAAACAGTTGCAATCTTTTGATTTAGTAATATACATGCCTGTGTGTGTATATAGATAGATAGATATAGATATATAGATATAGATAGATGGCAGTCACAGGTTGCCATTTCTAAAGCATTAGTTAGAATGCACAGAAGTAGGTTCAGTGTTATCTGAAAGGCATGGGATGGCAAAGTTATCATTATACACAACAGACTACTTTACTGTAAAATAAATGACTACAGAGCTGTACATTAACACAGCAATGAAAACATCTTAGGAATCAAAATGTTAGGTTTCTCAAAAGCACCAAGAGAATTCATAAGTTTCTTACCAAGGAATCCCAGAAGATACATTCACTTATGAAACATATAACCAGTTATCATACACTAACATTGGACACATAAATTGGGCTATGGTAATACTGCAAAATGAGTGTACTCCCAGCTCAGTTTCGGTGTTATTTAGCTGGCAGTTTGAATTTACAATGGTGATCCATTCTTCTTGGTGAGTTGGACAATTTTAAACTTTCAGAGGCATTCCCAGGCTCTTACTTTCTTAACTGCTGAAAGGTGTGAGGTGCAGCTGTGAGTGCTCTGTGTACCCTCCCAGAATGTAAGCCAGGAAAAACTGACCCGGCTGCTTAACTAAGTACAGGAGTGGTAACATACAACTTGCTGCTTTCCGCGTTTGTTTGCTGCCCTTGGAAAACATGCCAGGGCTTTGCTGGGGGTGGATGGAGATTATCTGTCTGCTCAGAAACACAATGCTAATCTGAGTTTCAACTGACTCTTAGCTGTTGGTAAAGTATGAAGCCAGCAAACCTGCTGCATTGTCCCCTGGCATTCTTGAGCCTGATGTCCTCTGCTCTTTTCAATTTCTTTTCCTTGTTGCCTATCTTCACATTTTGTGGCCTCTTCAACTTGGGCTTTATCTACCTTCTTTGATGTATCAGCCACTTTCCTAGGAACATGGAGTACATATAAATGTGTCTTAGTATTTATCTTAGTCACTACCACATACAACTTGCAGTATTATGCAAAGCTACTTGAGTAGAGTAATAATTTACATTTATACTAGATTCTTACATTTTCTTTCTTTTGTCTTTTTGAGACAGGGTCTCGCTATGCAGTTCAGGCTGGCCTTGAGCTCACTTTCGTAGTCCAGGCTGGTCTCGACCTTGCATCGATCCTCCTGCCTCAGCCTCCCGAGTGCTGGGATTACAGGAGTGCGCCACCACGCCCGGCAATTCTTACATTTTCTGTGTTGCACAGGACTTATATAATTTTAACCCTTTTTAGTGTATTTGGTTGTTGCAGGGTCTTACTACACAGCTTGGACTCATGGTGATCCTCCTGCTTTAAGCCTCCCCAGTGCTGGGATTATAAGGACCACCACACCTGACTCTGGTCGGCTCCACCCACTTTGTGCGTGGGGCTGGCGTGGCATATGGTGCTGGGGATCAAACCCCGGTCCCTGCACTAGCCTAAGCAGGCACTTTAGTCTGCTGAGCTACCTCACCAGTCCCCTTTAACCCTATTAAATCAAGGTGAAAAGGAATGGCAGTAGAAAAAAGATTTCCACCAAGTACTGGCCAACTTTGTGTTTAAACACATACATATACACACATGCAGGAGTGAAAAAATCTGTTTTATGACACAGAGACTATTCCCAAGGCCTTAGTTACACCTGCTCACACTCAAGTCTCACCTGGGGAGGAGGGGTTAATTAGAAGAGAGTGAAAGGTGTCCTGGTGTTCAGTGCTTCCAAATTCTTAGTTAGCTCTGTTTACATGAGGCAATGAATAATATTCTTCCAGTCACAATTTCTTGGTAATCTCAATATCTCTTTTCTCTTCACTACTCTAAGCCCATATAAAGTATGTGGCTGTATTTCAGGACACTTAATACTTGAAAATGAAGTCAAGTACTGCAGCTATTCTTCATAGCAGTGGACATACACTACAGGGCCCAAAATAAAAGGAGCCCCAAGATGGAAAAGCAAGAACCTCTCTTTCAAGCTGAAAAGCACATAACTGCACACAAGATTCACTGCCCACAGACATCCTTCAGATGTCACAAAAGTCACCAGAAAGCACCCCAATTAAAATGTTGTGGTTTTCAGGTTACAAATTTTAAAAGTTACCATTCTTTAAAGTAAAGAGACAGGCTGACACTAGTGGAGACAAGCAGCCCAGGTCTGTTATCACCCGGGTGCCACTACTCAGTGACAGGACCCTGGAGGTGAGCTTGGTCTCTTCATGTGTCCCCCTAGTGCACCTTCATGGCACACAATGTATGGATGTCAGGGTTTGCTCTGCTGAGCCAGTTACAAAGCCCTGAAGTGCTTTCTATACTTTCTCTCTTTAGAAGGCAATGAAAGATTTCAGATCCTCGAGGAAGAAAAACATCAATTTTTGGCTTTGTTTCAGGGAAACATTTCAAATTTGGGGCCTTATCCAAGATTTAGAGTATAGAAAGTCTTTGTGCTGACCTCTGTTCAACTTCTTTCTGGAGTCTCTGTTCTTCCTTTTTATCTTTCTGCTCCCGAGCAAGACGGCGCTTTTCTGCCAAAATTTTTGTTGCTTCCTCAGCACTCATGGTTCCTGGTGTGCTTTTATTACCAGACTCTAGTTTAAACAAACACGTGAAATCGTTAGTTTAGGGAACTCATTGCCTTTCTGTCCAATACAAATAAAAACATCAACCCATGTATGCACAGACTAAAATGCTGACATATCATGCAAAATGAAAGTGAATTATTCAAAGCCCCAACTGCTACCCAGCAACAGAACTAGCATTTTGTTTCATTTAAATCACTACTTATTCCAAAATACAACAATGTGCTTCTACTGTCGCTTTAGCCATTTTGAAATAACTGAATCAAATGATCCTAGGAAAATATTAAGAAATACTAAAAACTGAGAAATCCTGGCTTATACTTGGTCCATATGTACACTAGAAATGTTAAAATACTCAATCAGCCAAAAGTACACCCAGTGGTGGGCTGTGGAGACAGCTCAGTAGAATAAGCACTTGCCTGACAACAAAAAGTCTTGAGTTCAATCCCCAGTACCGCTAAGAAAAAAAAAAACACAAACAAAAGAAACCAAAAAATACACCTGGCATATATCTGGAGATTTGTACATTGTTTTTATTACTGTTCAATGAAACTTTAATAACACTGTATACATCTGGTTATCATAAAACAACTAACTGTAGACAACAAAAGAAACCAAAATTATCATTAAAATAGAGTAAATGCATATAATATAAACTATTATATTTTGTGTAACATATTTTCTTATTTTAAATAAACCACATGGGAAAATGAAAATTTTAAGGTATAACAAAGATGAATGATGTGTAATAAAATGATCATTTCTGATACAAATACTTCACTGTGGAATTCCTTGGAAGAGCAAAATTCCCTAGTGTGTTCAAAATTAAATGTCTACTGGTATACGAATGCACCTAGTAGGCAAAACAGCAGTGTGACACTTTCAGGCACCTGCACAGAACACAAACCCAGGCTAGGCGCATGTTAGGCTTAGTATGGAAAGTGATCTGTATTTTCTGTGGAAACTGCTCGCCCACCACTAGGCAGACATGCTGTCTCCAACCACCTCCCAGAATCAAGGCAGGAAAGGTCCATGGGGTCCCCTAGACCAGTGATGTAAACTGATTAACACTTCCAATGGTGACAAACAGCTCACTGTGTCATGCACACCACAGATTCGCCATCACTGACCTAGATGAATATTCTCATCCAAAAATATTCCTTCCAAAAGCAAAGGAATGGGGTAAGAAGCTCCAACCATAACAAGCAAGAAGAGAAGACAATCCAGCACCACTGGCTGATTAAATTCTCGTTACCCGAGTTGAACATTCCCCAAACCCTTAAGACAGTAAACTTACCCTCATGAATCATATGTTTTTGGCTCACAGTCTCAAATTCATTTGTGATTTTAGAAATGGTTTCTCTTTTCTTTTTGAAAGTACCTAATGCATTTGGCACAAGTAGGGTACGCTGAACAGGCACTATTTTGTAGGACAGACATGATTGCGATTGTTTTAAGACGGATGAAGGTGACGGGGGATGATTCTTTTGATTTTGCCTGAGAAAAAGTAACAAGTTATGCTGATTAATATCAGTGTATAATCTCAGAAAATATACTGTCTAGGGGTGGGGTATATAGCTCAGTGGGGAGAGTGGTTGTTACGCATATGCAAGGTCCTGGGTTTGACTTCCAGTCTCCCCATATGCACATAGGCACATGCATGTGTCTTAACACTGTGTGGTAATAGTATTAATCTCTGAGAATTTTTCACATTGATAGAAGTAAATCTACAAAGTTTTTTTTTTTCGTTATATTTCTATTTCCATATTTGTTTCATTTATGGAATGCTGAAATGAAATGGAACCTAGTAAAACACCTATGAAGAACAACTGCTCATGGTCCACTTACACAGTAGTTATGGGCGAGGGTGGACGCTTGTCCTTTGTTGGAGATGAAGGCCATTTATAGCGTGGTATATTTCCTGATGGGCGCTTCTTGATAACAGGGTTTGTGGTCGGTTTGTTCATTTCTGGCTTCTAAGCGGACCAATGTAATAAGAAATTATTAGCAATCATCTTTTTTTTTTGCCTTTTTGAGACAGGGTCTCACTATGCAGTTCAGGCTGGCCTTGAGCTCAGTTTTGTAGCCCAGGCTGGTCTCGAACTCACACTGATCCTCCTGCCTCAGCCTCCTGAGTGCTGGGATTACAGGCGTGAGCCACCACGCCCGGCATATTAGCAATCATCTTACTGTAGCTAACTTTAAAAAATGTTCTAAGAGACAAATATTCTCAATAAAACACCACTGGTAGTTTTTAAATGCCTAATTTTCCTTCAGTGCATGAAACTGCCATACTATACATAGATATGTTCTTCAAAATGCTACTCAATAGATCAAAGAAATAAAGAAATCTTACTTCAAATACCTAATTACATTTCCGGTCTTAAGGGCTTGGAATATTTCTCAAAAAGTTTTTCTTCAGGGGCTGGTGAGATGGCTCAGCTGTCTAAAGCACCTGCTTAGGCAAGCTTAGGCAACTTCAGGGACCTTGGTTCAATCCCGGGCACCACATGCTGCGCCTGCCCCACCCCTATGGCAGGCTGAGCTGGCCATATCATAAATAAATAACGTTAAAAATAAATATAAAAATGAAATCATAAATTCTACAAATTCATCTCTTATTTTTTTTTTTTAGACCCAGATCTTTTTACTCAGAAGGATGTTTACAGAAGCTTGTGGAAACCTCATCAGAATCTTAAAACTCAATGGTAGTAAAGTATTAATTTCCTAGTTGGCATCCCCATACTATTGGATATCTAGGAAACGGCCTCATTCGTAGGAAATGTAACTGCAAGTATGGTATGCATTAACTGGATGGAGCACCACATAAGAGTGGTTTCAACAAAGAAATTTGTCCCATTGTAATTCCAGAGTCTGCAAGTCAAAGTTCAAGGTGTTGGTCATGCTGGATTCTCCCAGAGCTTTCTCTGTGGTCCTGCATCTTCATGCAACTTCCTCTGTATGTGCCCATATCCTGACCTCCCAGTTCCATAACAACAACCCCCTCATTAGATTAGGGTCAACCCCACAGCTCCATTTTAACTTTACTACTCTATTTTTTTTATTTTTTGGTGGGACCGGGATTCAAACTCACGACCTTTCACTTGCCAGACAGGTACTTATGCCATGGAGCTATCTCCCCAGCCCCAACCACTCTCTTTTTTTTTTTTCCCAATTCTTTTATTGTTTAAATTTAACAATGGTTATATTACATATTTTCATCATCGGATCAGTTTAGATTAATACATATAGGTATATAAGATTGATCAAACAACTAAACATTAACCTTTCTAAAAAAAGTAATGTGGATTTAGAAAGGTTAATGTTTAATTGTTTGATCAAATTCATCTCTTATATTTAAAAAAAAGAAAAAGAAAAACTTTTTCTTCAGGGCCAGCCAAATAGCTCAGTGGATTAAAGTGCCTGCAAGCAGGTGCATGGACCAAGGGTTTGACCCTCCTGTGTGATGCCAGCCCTGTCCCTGGAGTGCACTGAGACAGCAATTGAGATTGAACTTGGGGGCGAATGCCTGTAATCCCAGTACTTGGAAGGCTACAAATAAGTGGATCACTATGAGTCCGATCCAGTAGTGATGAGACCCTGAACACTCTATAAACCATTCCCTAAAATAAAAAAAAAATGTAATCTAGTGGCCGGGGAGATAGCTCAGTAGAATAAGCACCTGCCTGACAAGCATAAGGTTAGGAGTTCAATCCCCAGTACTGCAAAACAAAACAACAACAAAGAAACCTTTTTTCTTCAAAATTTAGAAACAGTTTATATAAACAGATACATTTGTTGTCATGTATGAAAAGTTAACTAATAACCTAGCATGGGGGAAATGTTGGTACAGTGAACATCAGAGAAGGTAAAATTACTATTTTAAGTGAGTTCCTTTTTATTGTAGAATACAATAAATAACAAATTAGCCATGTTGTAAAGCTAGGTCTACTGTGGTCTATACAATAGAACTATATGTTTTATTAGAAGATCTGTCAGTGGGGCCTGGCAGGATGGCTCAGTGGTCTAAAGTACCTGCTTAGGAAAGCTTAGGCGGCTACAGGGACTGCGGTTCGATCCCCCGCACCACGTGCTGCGCCAGCCCTGCCCTCAGGGCAGGCTGAGCCAGCCATAAAAATAAATAAATAAACAAAAGTTCTGAAACAAGAAAAAAAAAAAGATCTGTCAGTGAAAGGCACTTGACAAATTTCTCCAGAGGTTTTACCACTCACCTTGGGGGGCTTTTTGGGGGGCTCTTCCACATTCACCTGGCAGGCTGCTTCTACTGGCACCTCAGGGGTGTCTTCCTCATTCTCCTTACGTGGTTCCGGCACACTTGCTTTGGGCCCTGCTCCTGCATGTACCCTAGAGGCAGCTTCCACACTTGCTTTAGATAGCACCTGTACACCCTCCAGGGAGGATTCGATGTTCCCCTCAGGAGAGAAGTCTGTACTCTCCACAGGGGAAGCATTGGTGCTCACCTCTGGGGAGGTGTCCAAGCTCACCGCTGGAGACACATCCACGCTGTTCAGTGGGGAGGTTTCCTCACTCACCTCAGAGGATGTGTCCACATTCACCTTTGTGAGCGTGTGTGAGCTCACTTTGGAGGTTGACTCCATGTCGCTAACCCGTGGAGTTACATCTGTGCTCACTGAACTGAACAGGTGTACATTCACCTCAGGCGCTGCCCCTGAGCTCACTGTAGGTATCATGTCCACACTCGCCCTAGGAGTGGTGTCCAGCTTCACCTGGGGGAGTTCTTCCCTGCTTGTGGCAGAAGATGCTGTGGAAGACACATTTGCTTTTGCCTCCATGGGTGCTTCTACCTTCTCCAGGGGAGACACTTCTGCTTTTGTCTCTGCAGGCGTTTTCACTGTTGACTTGCAGTGCGTGTTGGAAGTCTTCAGTTCCTCACTACTGTGGCTCCGCAAGGGTGAGGGTTCGTATTGGAGAATGTACTTTCTGTTGATAGCTATAGTGCATAAGGACAGACAATACAATTCCATAAAGTCAGAAATTCGACAAGATTAAAACCATTATGGACATAGTGTAAGAACAGATAAAAGAGGCTCTCAGGAAATCATGAGGATTCCACAGTGTGGTGAGTGTGAAGTGAAATGCATCACAGACACAAGACAACATGGATGAAGTTCATGTTTACGCAGCAACACTAACAACTGAGTTGCTGTGACAATAGTGGTTTCCTACTGATGCTTGCAATAAGCCTTTCCTACTTGAATCACTGTGTATTTAAGACTGGTTTGCAATGAAAACTGCCATATCAAAATGAATGTTTTGTTATACAGGTCTTGCTTCGACTTGCCCTTGACCACCCAGCAAGGAAAAAAAATGCTTAATTACAATGCATGAAACACAGAGCTAGATTGGTGAGATGAGCTTTAAGAGGCTTAGGTTCAATAGCCTCTGACATTACAAGCTTCCCTGGTGGCCCACTGCAATTGCAGAACATTTGACTGTGTATGTATCTGCTTCCTCTTAGTCCAAAGAGAAGTATATTCTTTTCCTTTTTTTCTCTAAGCAACATCAATAGGGAGGTGGGTCATGCCCACACACTGTACTCTGTAGAATGATTGTGAGGACAATATGCAATATGTCAACTTTCAAAAACAAAAGGGGAAAAGAAAAAAAAAAGTAATGTTGATTTAAAAGTGTTAACGTTTAATTGTTTGATCAATCTTATATACCTATATGTATTAATCTAAACTGGTCTGATGATGAAAATATGTAATATAACCATTGTTAAATTTAAATAAAAATAATAAATTAAAAAAAGAAAACTGCCATATCTTCAATGCTTTTTAAAAACAATTTGAACCTCTTCACTGGGCTGGAGATGATATCACTCCAAGGAATTATGTAAGGTACTCCATACTGGATTTGTTTTAGAACAAAATTAAGGAGTGCTTTCTCACTATAAACTGTACCGAGGAAAACAGAACCTCTAATGTGTCTTCCAGCTTTAACTACCCAATGTATTTTCTGCCTAGGAAATGGACAAATGTGCTAATATGCCATGCTACATAAGATGGAAAAAAATGGACTCAGGTAACTTCATATAGTGCTGGTGGGAGTAGAGATGAGTATATTTTCCTTTTGATGATATATATCTAAAGCCACTTAAAAAGAATTTGTATTTGTTCTAGTAATTCTACGATTCTACTTCTGTGTTTATCCTTAGCTAATAAGAGATACATAATAATGTTTATAAAATGTTATTACCATTTTGGTGGACACTGGGGATCATACTCAGGACCTTCCACTTGCCAGACAGGCACTTATACCACTGTGCTATATCCTGGGCCCTAACATTGTTTACAATATTGATATAGCTGAAAATATAAACCGAATACCCAACTAAAAAAAACTTAGACACAACACTAAGGAAGTCTTGAATATAACAAGCAATTTTTGAATACTGAAAATGGTATTCATTAAATTTAATAAATGTAGGTTAGCTCAGTTTCTGAAAAAAAATGCAAAGAAAATTATTGTTTCCAATAAGTGCTATGATAGTAAGAACATGATATTTAAAAGGTTTTTCTGTGCTAAATATTTACTGTTGGTATAATGAACACTTTTTAAAAGGCATTTTGGTAAAGGATTTTTTCCAACTTAGTAAATGTATTCACTACCTTTAAGTACGAGTGGCAGATTTGCTCATAAGCTCATCACATAACTAAAATAGAATAAATGACCAAACATTGACTGTGCAAGAATAAAACTTTTCCCAGCCCAGCCCAAACCCCACCGCTGGGAGCTGAGCCTGCGCACCCGCCGCGGGTAAGCC
>PVJA010054030.1:0-11734 GCA_004027025.1 Myocastor coypus
TGCAGTTGAGGCTGGCCTTGAGCTCACTTTTGTAACCCAGGCTGGTCTCGAACTCCCACTGATCCCACTCAGCCTCCTAAATGCTGCTATTACAGGTGTGTACTACTTCACCCAGCTCAAGATTCTTTGAAGTATCAAAAATATAGTAGTGCCACTTGTGGACTCCCTCAAAAAAAAAAAAAAATTAAAGACAAACTTTAAGATGAGCTTTCGATTCTGCAGCCACGGCACCCAGCCGGAATGGTGTGGCTCTGAAGCCCCACTTCCACGAAGACTAGCAGTGGCATGTGGCTCCGTGGTTCAATCAGCCAGCTAGGAAGATTCGCAGGTGCAAGGCCCGGCAGGCGAAAGTGCACCACGTGACCCTGCACTCAGCGTCTGCTCCCATGATGCCCATGGTTAGTTGTCCCACGGAAGCAAGGTCTGAGCCAGCAGAGGCTTCAGTCTAGAGGAGTTGTGAGGCGCCAGAATTCAAAAGAAGGTGACCTGGACCATTGGCATCTCGGTGGATCCAAGGCAGAACAAATTCAGAGTCCCTGTGGGGCCAACCTGCAGCGCTGAAAGAGTACCACTCCAAACTCATCACTTCCCCAGGAAGCCATGGGCCTTCCAAAAGGGAGACAGCTCTGCTGAACTCAAATAGGCCCCCAGCTGACAGGACCTGTGGGAGCCATCAGGAATGTCTGCACGAGGAAGGCCAGGGTCATCACAGAGGAAGGAGAGGACTTCAAGGCATTCACCTGTCTGTGCATGGCCCACGCCAATGCCTGGCTCTTTGGCATCCACGTGAAGAGAGCCAAGGAAGCCCGAGAGCAGGATGCTGAGAAGAAAAAACAAAACAAACAAACAAAAAACCACTGTTGAGATCTTGTAATAAATGTTCATAAAAGCTAAGATAAATAAATAAATAAAAATGATTTTTATGAATGGCAAGAGTGAGGAGATAAGCAAACTACTCAAATTTTCTTAAAATCAAAATACTACAAAAAATTTAAAAAAATATTAGAAAGATTCTTTAGAACTTGCACAGCTCTGCGATTGTTTCTAAGACATCGATAACTGAGGATTTTGTGATGAATGCAATATGCTACTTAAATTTTTTTTTTACAAAGAGTACGAAATAGTATTAAAATAGAAAAAATTACAAGTGATAAAGAATTTCACCTAACCAAGTAATGTGAATTTCACAGTGTTTGTTTTAAATGCATAGTATTGTTTTCCAACCAGTTATTCATATTACCACATGTATTCATACAAAATTGTAAGAAGAAAGAAAAAAAGAAATTAAGAAGAAAAGTGCCAGCAGTTGAAAAGAGGAGACAGAACAAGTTAAGTATTATCGACTTCTTTCCATGGACCAGCACGAGCGCTCCGCACAGCTGTCCACACTGTCCTGTTCACCTACACAGACAAATCTTTCTCCCCTACTCCACGCTCGTCCTTCTCCTCAGCTCAGTAACTCTTTTCTTTCAAATCAGTTCATATTGTTAGGGTTGAGACGCCCGCCATGCGGAGGAAGACACCAACAGACGCCTTCTCCTGCAAACAGCAAGGGGTTTATTTGTCCATGCGTGGGGCTCGATGAACGCGCAGGAACAAAGAGCCTCGAGTTGAGCATGGTTGGGGTTTATAAGTACATAGAACAAAGGGAGGAAGGGTCCATGTGAGCGCGAGTAAGAGAAACAGATAGCATTGGTTAGTTCAAATGGCTCGTTACATTCATTGGGGGGAATAATCAAGCGGAAGCTGAAGGCCAGGTGGTGAGGGGAACTCCCTAATATGGTCAGGGAAGGCACATTTTATAGATCTCTTGATCAAAGAAATTCCTGAGCAAAGGGGGACAGGCCTCGCTTCCGTTCCTAGCTAAATTTACAACTGCATTACCTCATGTCGCAGCACACTGGGAGTTAAGGAACAAATGGCTCTGTTCCTAGAAAGGAACAAAGAGAGAGCATTTGTCCCTTACATTTTCAAAGGGGGCATTTGTCCCTTACAATATGGATGAAGTTCAACCATTATTTCCATCACTTGAAATCTTAAAATAATTGTGCAAAAAACAATTAGCTTCCAACATTGGGAGCACAACGCTGTGTGGGAGCAGATTACTAGCACGGGCAAAAGTTGGGGTTCAAAAAAATCAGAGAACGATGAAGTGACTATGAAGTAGTTGGCTGGATTCCCACTCTGCTAGGAAATATTTTTTTTGCTTCTCCATTTATTTTTATTTTTATTTTTTGCTTCTCCATTTAAATCATTAATTAATTTAAATCTTGAATTCACATAGTAATTGTGGCTATAAAATTGAACATAAGAGAAAGATAGGAACAAAGAACTTTGGAGACAATTAATTATATATTTCATATTTGAATTCCAGGCTGTGATGTAGCGAGACTATAATTTGTCCTACAGGGACAGTCTACTTGGTTCGTTGTCCTTTCTTGTTTTCGTCCTTGGAGTTGGGCTGGGTCCCAGGGGAACTTGGCTTAATGTCCTGCCTGCCCCACATCTGGCGTATACCTGTTCTGTCAATAATCCACTTGTGCAAGAATTTGCCACCTGCGAGTCCAAAAACTCCCTCAAGGATTTGATGAAATCTTTACCATCTGAAATATTCTGACCATAATTTATATGTATATGGTCATGATGAGAATATCTTAAATGAGAAGCTCCAGGTGAGTGTATCGTATCTATTTTATATGAATCTTTAGCCTTTTCTCCCTCATTTGGGGATTGCAAAGCTGAAGATTTCCACAGGCATGTAGTCTTGGAGGTGCCTCTCCCTCACCTTGATAACTGAGAGGGTCGTCACTCCTACCGGGTCCTCATTCAGAGCAACTTCATAATGCAGGCCATTTTTCCTGATAAGGTTTCTTCTCTGTCAGGATGGAGAATAGGACTAAGATTAGGCTGTTTCTTCTCGAAATTGAAATACATGTTCATTTTAATGGAGTAATTTATCAATGATTTAAACATTTATACCAGTTTTAGTGGCTAAGGGATAAACTAAAATTTCACCTAAATTTCAAGTTTTAATATCACAGCTGGAGGATACCAATGCCAGGGCTTGGTGTCTTGGTGCCTTTTTTCAGAAACTTTCTAAAATATAGACTCCTTAATGTGATGGTTAAAGTTGAGGACATATTCTATCCTTTCTCTACCTTTCCTATGTGATACAATGCCCAGATTCTATTTTAAAGTGAATATTTGGACTATTCTTTCTGCAGTCACAGCTCTATATATTTTCTAAAGCTGTCCTTTCCCTGTGAGATTTCTCATCTCTTTCCATCCTACTTCTGACAGCTAAATATATCTTGCAATTTTTTTTTGTCTTTTTTTTTTTTTTTTGAAACAGGGTCTCACTATGCAGTTCAGGCTGGCCTTGAGCTCACTTTTGTAGCCCAGGCTGGTCTCGAACTCGCACCGATCCTCCTGCCTCAGCCTCCCAAGTGCTGGGATTACAGGTGTGCGCCACCACGCCCGGCTCCTATATCTTGCAATTTTTAAGGGAAAGCCAAATATGTGTTTATATTCAAGGCACGGCTACCTAGAATTCTCCTAGGCACAGGTCAAATAGCTCTTATACTTTATTTATTTTATACCTAACCCACGTATACAAGGCAATGCCATTATAACATTTGAAGCTGTAACGTCGGCACCATTGTTCCCAGTTTGTACCTGAGATCAGAGCAATGAGAGATTTGCCCAAACCTTCACAGTCAACAAGTTCTGAAGTCAAGGTTTTCACAGACAGGCTCAGCTCCGATGCCACTTTCCCTTGGAAAGGTTGTGTTTGTTGGAAAGGCAAATGTTAGTGGTATTGATCCCTTCTTAGCTTCCAGGTGTAGCGAGGCTGAGATGAAGGAAAAATATGATCCTCAGTCCTGCAAGCAGGGTAATTTCTTCCTTGCAACACTGTATATCAGAGACATTTATCACATGTTTATTTTTTCTAGTTTATTTATTCACAAGTATACAAATGTCTATTGCTTTATTTTTTTAAATAAAAAATGTAATGTAAGAAGCCAGACATTTTAAGTAATTTCATTATTACAGTTGCTAGCACTCTCTGTGTTATGCAGCATATTCTGAGATTAACTGATCACTGAACCGAGTGAAATAAAAATTCACGTACGATATACAGAATTATACTTAAAAATGTATGTTGAAGAAAAACCCTCCATTCTGGTTAAAAACCTAAAACCGAGCTTGACACTTCAACTAATGGAGTACATTGCAGTGAAGATCCATCAAAGATAAGGCAGCTTTTGAGTCTCCTGGACTTGAGCGAATGCTGTCTGTCCTGTTTAGTTTCATCTGTGATAGTAAATTGCTTAAGACTGTACAGAAGTTGGAAAAGCATCACATCATATAGTTTTTATCTCAGACTATTTAATATTTAAAATATCTCAAAGAGATCAACTGAGGATATTTTCATCCATTTCATTTTACATACAGGAACATGAAATTGAAGAGAGACAGACTAAATTTCCCAGTGCCACATATATTTTACTTAAATCTGGAGGTAGAATCCAGGTTACAAGTTTTACATATATTATGATTTGGGCTTAGTATAAGAAAGACAGTGACAGTAAAAATATGTGACACCATATCACAGCTACAGAACTAGCCTGGGCACTGAAATAGAGCTAAAGATTTTTCGGTGCTGTTTGGAACTTTCACTAGTGATGAATTTTTTTAAAAAAATGTATTTGGTACAGGGTCTCCAGACTTGTAGTGATCTTCCTGCTTTTGGCCTCCTCAGAACTAGGATTTCAGGTATCTGCCACTATGGCCAGACTTGGTAGCCCTCTCAGCATGCCCAGGGGTGGGGCTGGTGCAGCATGTGGTGCCAGGGATGGAACCCTGGTCCTGCACTTGGCCTAAGCAAGCGCTTAGTCCACTGAGCTATCTTGTTGGCTCTAGAGATGGAAATGTTTTATGTCTGTACTGGTCATACTATTTGGAGAATATTTCATGCCTGTATCTTATACTCTGAGTAACTACTATGAAGATAACAATATACAATGTATTAATTACTGTTACTCTTCTATTAGTCTGTTTTGAAATTGTTCATTTTTATTTTTCTCTTTAAAATAAGAAAACAACATTAGTCTCATTAGTCTCTTACCATGTAGTGTTTTAAAACACACTTGAAATGTGTAATATAAAAAAATTCCTTGATTTTTAAATTTATAATTTTGTTATCATAAATGACAAATTTTAATTGTATGAAGATTGTTAATTCTAGCCACAGTACCATGCAATGGATATCACACAATTTATTTCTTCTACGAAACTGGAATTTTGTAATACATGGTCCAATTCGAACACGTGATAGCTGTGCCTGGTTTATTTCAGTTAACAAAATGCCCTCTTGCTTCACCCCCGCTGTTGTAAAGGGCAGGATGAATCATGTCGCACGGCGTTTGTACACTACATTTCCTTATCCAGTCATCCATCCATGGCACTTAGTGTGCATCTGTACCTTGGCTATTATGAATGACACTGCAGGGTACATGGAAGTGCAGCTATCCCTGTAACACATGACTGCATGTCCTTTAGATGTGAGTGTTCACAGTGATGCTGGATCGATGACAATTCTGTTCTTTTTGGTGGAACTCACTCACACACACACACACACACACACACACACATGTATACACATACACACTTCTCCATAATGACTGCGCCAACTTGCATGCATGTCAGCAGTGTGTAAGGGTTCCTTTATTATTATTTTTTTTTTCTTGTTTCAGAACCTTTGTTTGTTTATTCACTCATTTTTATGGCCGGCTCAGCCCCACCCTGAGGGCAGGGCTGGTGCAGCATGTGGTGCCGGGGATCGAACCGCGGTCCCTGAAGCCGCCCAAGCTTTCCCAAGCAGGCGCTTTAGACCACTGAGCCATCCTGCCGGGGCTCGTAAGGGTTCTTTTTTCCTCCACTTCTTTGCTGATGCTTCTCTTGCCCTTTGGATTATACCCATTCTCGCAGGTGTGAGGCGACATGTCACTGTGATTCTATGTCTATTTAAATCTTGCCGCTTTAAAAAAAAATCAGGTCACTTGTTTTCTATTGAATCATCTGAGTTCCTTAGGTAGTCTGGATATCAATGCCCTATCATATGACTGTTTGCAAATCTATCCCTTGAGTTGCGTGTTGTCATTCTATTCTTCTGATTATTTTCTTTGCAGTATGGGAGCTTTTTAGTTCAGTGTAATCCTGTTGGTCTGTGCTTGCTTTTGTTTCCTGAACTTTAGACATCAAGTTAAAACACTGTTGACTAGATTGCTGTCATGTGGCCTGTCCTCTAGGTTTTCTTCCAGTGGTTTGACAGCATTTGGTATTGCACAAAAACCTTTATTTTGATTTGATTTTTGTATGTGGTATGAGGTAAGGATTCAATTTCATTTTTCTGGATATAAGTACCCAACTTCTCTAATACTCTATGGAAGGGTGTTTCCTTTTTAAATTCTGCATTTGACATGCAGCTAGGATCTATTGTATTGAACAGCCACAAATCTAAATTATTCTCATTGGAACTGAAGAATTTCATAAAGCTGAATTTAAGAAAAATGATTCCCAGTAATTTTACCCATTGTTCCTAACTCCTACATTGTTCTGGTGTTTAATTCTTCTTTATTTTTTAATGTCCTTCAGTTTTTATTTAAGATTCATTGAAATGCGTTTGAGATAAAAATTATATAATGGAAAACACATTTTTTGCATAAAATTGATATTCAGCTTGTTGCATGACTCCATGCCTGAGGGATAGTCAAGCAGTAACTGATGTCTTCTGAGAGGTAGGGCAGGAGACAGAGCTTGCATTTACAAGCTGGGACACATATACCTGGAGTGAAGACACTGCATAGAACCAGGGTTGAAACGGAAACGATGAAGACCTTTTACATTCCACAGCGGGCCTCCTCCTAGGTGAACAAGAATCTGACAAATGAACTTAAGTTGCTATCTATTTCACCTTCTGAATATTATGCAGTTGTATTCATCAAGTGAGTAAGGAAGTATTTCATGTAACAGTTTATTAGTTTGAGTTGCGACTTTAAGCTCTAAGGACTCACCTGTGAAGGTTTGTCTCCATTTGCACATTTGCCTTGCAAACATTAGACCAGGTGCCCGCAGATGATCTCTTTAATAATTTGCTAATCAGGTGTGTGACTCAGCACAACGATGAAGATGCACCTCTAGGTTGGTGGTGTGTGTGGGGGGTCACGGGAAGAGAATTTACCCATAAACTTCGTTGTGGTCAGTGATTAATACTAGAATTGTATTCATTCATGCAGTGAGTATTTTTGATTTCTTATTATGTATTCTATACATTTATTATTCTGGTTTGGAAAAATAAGACATGATCTGTGCTTGAGATCTCATGGGCCATTGGGAGAAATAAACGCTCAGTGGTTCAAGAAGAATGAAGGTGCACGAATTTCTTATTACATCGTATATATTAAGGGACATTTGTCATTCATCCATCAGTCTATATAGCTCCTACTGTGAATTTTGAAGGTAACTGGGGAGAAGGGTTGTGGAGTGTGTAAAATATACAGGGTCATAAAAAATACTGTGGATGTTAACATTTAAAAAATTACTACATTAAAAGTCACATTGTCATTAAAAGCCACATTAACTCCCTCAGGGTATTGCCCTTCACTTCCAAATACATATTCTATAATTCTTACCCCTTTTGAAACAGTTCTGAAAGTCATTTTTGTGAGTGTCTTTAATTGCATTACCATGGCTACCTTGATATTGTGAATAGATTCAAAATGTTCATATTCCTTGGCCATATTGACCTCAGGGAAGAGTGTTTATTTTGTATCTCATTTAAAATTTGACTGTGTATCTATCTGCTTCGTCTTAGTCCAAAGAGAAGTATATTCTTTCCTTTTTTTTTTTTTTTTTCTAAGCAACATCAATAGGGAGGTGGGTCATGCCTACACACTGTACTCCGTAGAATGATTGTGAGGTCAATATGCAATATGTCAACTTTCAAAAAAAAGAAAGGGGAAAAAGTAATGTTGATTTAAAAGTGTTAATGTTTAATTGTTTGATCAATCTTATATACCTATATGTATTAATCTAAACTGATCTGATGATGAAAATATGTAATATAACCATTGTTAAATTTAAACAATAAGAATATTAAATTTAAAAAATTAAATGCTTAATACACTTGGACTTTATATTTGGTACACAGTAGGCAGAGATCAAAAATTACTTTTTTTTTTCTTAAAAATAAGTTTGTTGAAAGCCTTTCTACCAGTAGTTCACTAATTTGGGGCACTCTTTTTCTCTTACGTTAAATTCTTATCTGTTCTGGTCCATTTGTATTTTTGCATACTAATAGTACATGTTTTTTCCTGTAAATATATTTTTAAAATACATTTTAAAAATGATCTTAGCTTTTGTCATATTCTTGGTTTGGAAGAGTTTAGAAATGTGTCATCAATTTTCTCTCAGTAATTCATTAAGTTTTTTCAAGCAACACATAAAAACTCAGAAATTGTACCATGCTAATAGACTGCCAAGTGGCTTTTTGGCATTGACATCTATTGTGTAACCAGATTGAACATATTTATCTCAAACATCTGTTACAGAAAGACTCAAAATGACTTGACATATAAGGAACAAAAGTCGCTATTATGCTATTGTGCAATAACAAACTAAAAAGATTTATTTGTGTCTAGCATGACATGAGTACCTACTGGTTAACTTTCCCCACCTCTGGTAGTCATCACTTTGCTCCTGTTATATGGCAGCAACTTGTTAATGTTTTACGGGTGAACCACTTAGCACTTGTGCTTCTGTGCCTCGCTAATTTCATTTTTCGAGTAAATTCTATAACATTTTCCACAGTGACTGTATTAGATTACATCCCTATCAAGAGCGTACATTCCCTTTTCTTCACAATCTGGCTAGCAGTTGTATTCCTTGAAAAATATGGAATGCTTCACGAATTTTTGCGTATTCCTTGCTCAGGGGCCATGCTAACGTCAGTATCATTCCAATTTTAGTATATGTGCTGCTGAAGCGAGCACTGTTGATTCTTTAAGTTGCTATGCAGCATTGAGGTAGATGTGTTATCGAAGTTAAAAAACTAAAAACAATTTTTTAATAAATGTTTTATCTATTTATTTAGTACAGGATCTTCAGGGCATGACTGGCACAGCATGTGGTAAAGCATCGGGTCCTTGTGCTTGTCAGACAAGCGCTTAGATTGCCAAGCTATCTCCCCAGCTCTGAAGTTAAAAATCTACAGGACTTTCAAAGTTTATAAATGCTTTTTCTGGAAATGTGAGGTGTTTATATATCTTGGATTCCTTGATTCTGTTCCTATGTTGTACCACATTGATTTGTGTATATGGAGTTGTGACTGCATTTTAGGGCTAAAAGCCACACAATCCTGGTGTATGATTCTTTTAATATGCTGTTGGATCTTATTAGATAAAATTTTATTCAGGAGTTTTGAATTTCTTTTAGTTGAGAACTTTGATTGTTCTTCAGTTTTCTTGCAGAGTCTGTGTTATTTTTGGTAACAGAATAATTCTGGCCTCATAGAATGAGTTTGTAAGTTTTCTCCATCTTCTATTTTTGTTTCTCATCTTCTACTTTTTGCAATAGTTCAGGAATGATGAGTATCGGTTCTTCTCTGAGTATGCGGTAGAACTCATCAGCAGCATCCTCTGGTTTGGAGATTTTCTTTGGCGGAAGATTTTTGATTATTGTTTCATATTCCTTTCTGGTTACTGGTCTTTTAAGACCTCTGTTTTCTTCTTGATTCAGTTTTGGCAAGCTCTATGTCAAGGGATTTATCGATATCTTCTAAGTTTGACTCCTTTGAGAAAAGTGAGCATTCTAAATTTTCTAGTACGATGATACCTTCCAAAGAACAGGCCCAGGTTTTATAAGTAGTGTCCAGAAATATGTCGGACTTCTCTGTTAGTGGACATTTTCCATCTACTTTAAAAAATGTTATTTTGAGGTCACAAATCATAATTTAGTGCTTTTTGGTGCATATTGTATGGCTTTGATGAAAGCATATAAAGATACAGGATGATTAAATCAAGCTCACTGACATGTCCAGCGCCTCAATCACTGATTGATTTTCATGATGAGATACTTTTGAGCAATGCTACAAGTCCATTCCTGAGACCACTGGTCCCACCTAGGACCTGATGTTGAGTTTAGGCACTTTTCTGTACTCACTTTTCTTTCTCTTGAGTCACTTTATCTTGGTAAAACACATCCATTAATAGATTCCTAGAGCCGGGTGTGGTGGCGCACGCCTGTAATCCCAGCACTTGGGAGGCTGAGGCAGGAGGATTGGTGTGAGTTCGAGACCAGCCTGGGCTCCAAAAGTGAGCTCAAGGCCAGCCTCAACTGCATAGCGAGACCCTGTCTCAAAAAGACAAAAAAAAAAAAAAAAAAAAAAAAATAGATTCCTAGAATTTTTTTCTTAGACTTTGAGTATCTGAAATATTTTAATCAATTCTATAATTTCAAGATGCAAATTATTTTATACAAGAATGTTGAACATATTTCTTTGCTGCGCTTGCATCCCTGTTGCTATAAGAAACTAAAGACTTTATGGGGTTTTTTTTCTTCAGTATTGGGAATCGAACTCAGGACTTTGAACTTGCCTTGCTTATTAATATATGTTTGCAGTACACAATGCTCAGATTCCTTCCATGGAGTGAGGCATGCGTACCACACAACTCAATTCTTTTTTCTTTTTCCTCCTTTCTCTCTCTCCTCCTCACCCCACCTCTTGGTCTCCTTCCCATGTACAAATGATCTAACTCCCTATTTGCTATTATCAATACTTGACTGAGATTTTTATGTATATTTTGGGCTTTTCATATAAGAGACACCCTGAGTTTTAAGCCTGTGTATCTGATTTATTTCACTTAACATTATGATCTCAAGGTGCCCCATTTTCTTTTTTTTTTTTTTTTTTTTTTTTTTTTTTTGAGACAGAGTCTCGCTATGCAGTTGAGGCTGGTCCTGAGCTCACTTTTGTAGCCCAGGCTGGTCTCGAACTCGCACCAGTCCTCCTGTCTCAGCCTCCCGAGTGCTGGGATTACAGGCGTGCGCCACCACGCCCGGCTAGGTGCCCCATTTTCTGAGGAACCATTCAAGTTCTCTATTTTCTTGTGGCAGAACAGTATTCCACCGTGTACAGATAACATATATTCTTGATTTATTCTATGTTGATAGACCTTTGGGCCATTTCCAAGATTTAGCTACCATGACTTATGTTAGTATAAACATGTTTAAGCAGATGTCACTATAATATGATACTCTTAATGCTTTCACACAGGTACCTAGAAGGAGAATAGCTGGGTCAAATGGAATTTCTAGTTTTAGCGGTTTTTTTTGGAAAGAATTTACATACTAATTTCCATAATGGTTGGACTAATTTACATTCTTTTTTTTTTTTCAATTTTTTTATTGTTTAAATTTAACAATGGTTATATTACATATTTTCATCATCAGATCAGTTTAGATTAATACATATAGGTATATAAGATTGATCAAACAATTAAACATTAGCCTTTCTAAATCCACATTACTTTTTTTTTCTTTTCCCTCTTCTTTTCTTTGAAAGTTGACATATTGCATATTGTCTTCACAATCAATCTATAGAGTGCAGTGTGTGGGCATGACCCACCTCCCTATTGATGTTGCATAGAAAAAAGAAAGAAAGAAAAAAAAAAAG
>PVJA010054031.1:0-11776 GCA_004027025.1 Myocastor coypus
AAAAAAAAAAAAAAAAAAAAAAAAAAAAAAAAAAAAAAAAAAAAAAAAAAAAAAAAAAAAAAAAAAAAAAAAAAAAAAAAAAAAAAAAAAAAAAAAAAAAAAAAAAAAAAAAAAAAAAAAAAAAAAAAAAAAAAAAAAAAAAAAAAAAAAAAAAAAAAAAAAAAAAAGAAAAAGCAAAAAGGACCAGTCAAATAGTTCATGGGATTAAAGTGCCATGACATGGAGGCTGGGGAGTTAGCTCTGTGCCACAAGTGCCTGCCTGGCAAGTGCAAGGCTGTGAGTTCAATCCCTGGTTCCGCAAAAATAAATAAATAAATAAATAAATAAATAAATAAAGTAAGCATACAGCCATTTTTTTTTTTTTTTTTGGTGGGACCAGGGTTCAAACTCATGACCTTGCACTTGTCAGGCAAGCACTTGTGCCACAGAGCTATCTCCCTGGCCCCATAGCCATGGTTTTTGCTATATTTACAAAATTGTGCAATCACCACCATTCTTTAATTTCAGTTATTTTTCTTTTTTGGGGGATACTGGGGATCAAACTGGGGATATATGAAAGGGCCATTGGGCTTTAATGTTGCTGTGCCCTCACTGCCTAGGCCCTGTGGAATTGCTAGACTACAGTACCACCTGCATTCCTCTGGACCTTACCACAATCTGTGTGGTTTTTTCCTGGACTTGGGGCAGAAAGTACAGTGTCCCAAGCTTGAAATGTCATGAGCACCCCTGGTTCCTCACCCCTTCCCTGGGCTGTGGGTGACCTAGTGAACAGGGGACCTTGTCCTGATGACTTTGTAGCCTCAATCTCATAGCACCTGGCACATGGGAGATCCTCAGTAAATGTTTATGAGTATCTAGACATTCATTTCATCACTCTTAACATGAACCATTACAATAACTGATAGTTCTGCCTGCAGCTTCCCCTGGGGGATTCCATATTGAAGACAAATGATTGCTCTGTTCCCCTAAGCCAAAATCTTGTACCTCTAACTCTCATTCTTCAGTGATACTTTGTTGAGTAAAATGTGAGCTCCTTGGATACAAGTGGGCTAGGCACACATGAACTGCTTTGCCCTCATCTCCAGCTTTCCACGTCCCACACATGTACCTGCTCAGACTCCAGCAATACCGAACAGCACGTGACTTCCTGACATGCTGAGCATACCCATTCCTTTCCCATTTCCCTGTGATGTCCTTTCCACATTGCTCAAGTGACCTTCCCCCCCACCTCTCTCTCTTTTGGTGGTACTGGGATTAGACTCAGGACCTTATGCTTGCCAGTCAGGTGCTTATGCCCCTGAGCTACTTCCTGTTCATCCTTCTGATGTCACTAGGAAGCTACCTCCTCTGTGAAACCTTGTCTACTTTCCTCAGGTAGACCTGGGAGCTAGGTCTTAGTTCTGAGTGGATTTTGCTATACATAATAGAAAACTTCCTCCCACAATGACTACTTTAGACAGAACAGCCCATGAAGGGGGTCCACATCCTAATCCTTGGAACCTCTAAGGGGACTTGGCAAATGAGCTCAAGTTAAGGACTCTGATGTGGAGAGATGGTCTAGGGTTATCTGGGTGGGCCCAACATAAACTGGAGATCAAGTGGGAGAAAGAGGTGAAGGAGGTAGGAGTGATGCAGTGTGAGCACTCAACTTCTTACTCTTGGCTTTGAGAAGGAAGGAACCAGGTGATCACTAGAACCTGAGACAAGCAGGGAAACATGATTCTCTCAAAATCCTGGCAACTGTGTGGTTTTGCCCACCCCTTGTGAGTCTTCTGTGCCACAGAACTTATGGCAATAGGTTGGTACTGTTTTAAGCTACTGAGTTTGCTAAAATTTGTTAACTGCAGCAGTTGGAAACTTCTACAGTGACTTAGCCAGATAGAGGCTTGTTTTTCTTTGGTAACAAGGACCTCAGGGACTCTTCCCTATTATTTAGTAGGAAGGTAAATGTCCTCTTGATTGTAACCTTAATTTTAGAATGAAGAAATCTGCTACATGCACAGGTATATGCTGGTGTTTCAGGGAGAAAGGAGTGAAGAAGTTAAGTGGATCATACTGGTTGGCTGTCGCTGGAAGCCATGTCTGGCAACTCCTATTGCCACACTATTTGCCTAGACTGGGTCACATGTCCATCTTTAGTGGCTAGGAGGGCCAGGGAATTAGGAATTTTAGTTCTTCAGCTTCTGTTGTAAAGAATGTTGAAGGAGAAGGAACTTGCTGAAAACCAGCCTAGTGTTGGCTCCCCCTCCCTTCCCTGCACTTTGCCCATTCCCCCATTTGAGCAGTTATACAGCTGCTTTTAAGTGGCTTGCCTCTGTTTGTGTGTGCTGCATACATGTGATCTGGAGGAGGCCCAGAGGGACCAGTTCTGTTCATTCTATTATCCCTGCCTCTAGCACAGCCCTGGAACATTTTATTTATCTATCTATCTATCTATCTCTCTATCTATTTATTTATTTATTTTTGAGACAGGGTCTTGCTATGCAGTTCTGGCTGGCCTTGAGCTCACTTTGGTAGCCCAGGCTGGTCTCGAACTCACACCAGTCCTCCTGCCTCAGCCTCCCAAATGCTGGGATTACAGGCATGCGCCAACACGCCCGGCTATATTTATTTATTTTATTGTTTTTTTTGTCTTTTTGAGACAGGGTCTCATTATGCAGTTCAGGCTGACCTTGAGCTCACTTTCGTAGCCCAGGTTAGTCTCGAACTTGCACCAATCCGCCTGCCTCAGCCTCCCGAGTGCTGGGATTACAGGCGTGTGCCACTACACCCGGCAAGGTTTTTCTTTTCCTAAAGAATTTATTTATTTATTTATTTATTTATTTATTTATTTATTTATTTATTGTCTTTTTGAGACAAGGTCTTGTTATGCAGTTCAGGCTGGCCTTGAGCTCACTTTTGTAGCCCAGGCTGGTCTCAAACTCGCACCAATCCTCCTGCCTCAGCCTCCCGAGTGCTGGGATTACAGGCGTGAGCCACCACTCCTGGCTTATTTATTTTTTCTTGTTTCAGAACTTTTGTTTATTTATTTTTATGGCTGGCTCAGCCTGCCCTGAGGGCAGGGCTGGCATAGCATGTGGTGCCCGGTATCGAACCTTGGTCCCTACAGCCACCTAAGCTTTCCTAAGCAGGTGCTTTAGACCACTGAGCCATCCTGCTGGGCCCCAAACATTATATTTATTGAATTAAGAATAGAACAATTGCCAGGCATGGTGGTGTACACCTGTAATTCCAGCATTTGAGAGGCTCAGGCAAGAGGATTGTTGTGAGTTCTAGACCAACCTCAGCTACAAAATGAGTTCAAGGCCAGCCTGAACTGCACAGTGAGACCATGACTCTAGGGAAAAAAAAAGAAAGAAAGAAAGACTGTACATTTTCAGGTGAAAATGCTATGGGGTTGGAATAGTTAGGCAGACTATTGGAATCTCTAATCATTTAAAGGCCTTTTTTTCTTTCTTGTCACCTCGTCTTTAAAAAATTAATTTTCCCTGGGTATGGTGGTACATGATTGTAATCCCTGTATTCTGAAAGGCTGAGGTAGGATGACTGCATTTTGGACTTAACCTGAGCAATGTAGTGAACCTCTCAAAGAACAATAACAACAACAACAGTAACAACTGAGGATGCTAATGCACATTTATAGTCCTAGCACTCAGGAAGCTGAGGCAGGAGGATTGCTGCAAGTTTGAGACTACCCTGGGCCAACCTAGACTACCTCGTGGGAACTTGTCTCAAAAACAAAATAAAACCAAAAAACCAAACAACACAAACAAAACTAACATGAAAAAGATTATAGTCTTCATTTTCCTCTCTTTATTCTCCTTTTCCTCCTCCTCGTTTGGGTTAGTATAGTAGGATCAATTGGTAAGCATTCTAGAGCAGAGTGATTCTCAAGAGCTTGGGGCTGGGGAGATAGCTCCGAGGCACAAGTGCCTGCCTGGCAAGTGCAAGGTCGTGAGTTTGAACTCTGGTCCCACAACAACAACAACAAAAAAAAAAAAAAAAAAAAAAAAAAAAAAAAAAAAAAAAAAAAAAAAAAGAGCTATGGTGAGTTTTCTTCCTCAGTACCCCTTTTTTTTTCTTTTGGTGGTACTGGGGATTGGATCTATGGCTTTCACACTGAGCAATAGTCCCAACCTTTTAAAATTTTTATTGGAATTTATTTACTTTTACTATTTTGAGATAGGGTCTCACTGTGTAGTGCAGGCTGGACTTGAATGCATATGTAGCTCAGGCTTGGCCTGAAACTCTGTGATCCTCTTGTTTCAGCCTCTTGAGTGCTGGGATTAAAAATGTGTACCTGCATACCTGGCTTTTATTTATTTATTTATTTATTTATTTATTTATTAGAGTTTTGCTAAGTTGTCCAAGTTAGGCCCAACCATGCAGTCCTTCTGCCTCAGCCTCCCAGAGTGTTGGAATTATAAGCATGTACCACCATGCCTGGTTCTTACTGTGCTTTGTTTTGAGACAGGGTCTTGCTATGTAGCCCAGATATCTGCCTCTGCCTCCTGGGTGCTGTCATTATAGTTTCACAGCCTAAAGCCTTTCTCAAACCTCATGTGCCTCCAAGATTTTGATGATTCCTCTAGTGGATTGCCACAACCCTCTGATCACCACTTCAGAGTCCCTGACATTTTGTGCTTCTCCTAGTAGAAATGTACTATTTCCTAATGGTAAGCAATGTAGAAAAAGGCTGATACCACAGACCTGGACAATGACTGTAGGCCCTCACCCACTAACAGATATTCTAATCATTAGACTCTAAATGAATGGCGTGGTGGTGCACGCCTGTAATCCCAGCACTCGGGAGGCTGAGGCAGGAGGATTGGTGCAAGTTTGAGACCAGCCTGGGCTACAAAAGTGAGCTCAAGGCCAGCCTCAACTGCATAGCGAGACCCTGTCTCAAAAAGACAAAAAAAAAAAGAAAAGAAAAGAAATATTTTGGTTCCCCTTCATTTAAGATTATTATGGTCACATTCCTAAGTCCCTCAAGAGCTGGTGGGACTATTTTCCTACTTTTTTAACTAATGAATGTGAAAGTGATATATACAACCTCAGAACCAGAGCATTCAGTGCTAACATAAGAGCCTTTATTTATTTATTTAGTTATTTATTTATTTAAATATGGCTGGTTCAGCCCGGCAGGATGGCTCAGTGGTCTAAAGCACCTGCTTCGGAAAGCTTGGGTGGCTGCAGGGACCACGGTTCGATCCTGGGCACCACATGCTGCGCCAGCCCTGCCCTCAGGGCAGGCTGAGCTGGCCATAAAAATAAATAAACAAAGTTCTGAAACAAGAAAAAAATAAATATGGCTGGTTCAGCCTGCCCTGGGGGTGGGGCTGTTGCAGTATGTGGTGCTGGGGATTGAACTGTGGTCCCTGCCACCACCTAAGTGTTCCTAAGCAGGTGCGTTAGACCACTGCATCATCCTACCAGTCCGATAAGAGCCTTTAGAACTCACTTTCTTCTCTGCAAGTGCCAGGCCCAGGGCTCCAGATGGTGACTACTCTGTCAGTTGGGGTCCTGTAGAGAGATGAGTGCAGACTTGAGCCCCCAGCCAAGCCTTAGTGAACATAATAGCATGAGAAATAAATTGTGATTTCAAGCCACTGAAAAGGTTGACAGTTTATTGTTGTGTATACTGATACCTGACTTACATTCACACAGAACTGCTCTTCTAAGCCCCAGAAATTGTCCTTCAAAATGTCTAAATTGCCTTCTCATTAAAGAGTAATATAATATAGCTGTTTCTTGTGTATGTCGAGAGGTGAATCTAGCAAGTGTGAAAAACAATGTTGGAAATGCCCAAATGTTCCAGTGTGTTTCATTCAGCAGTTTAGCAGAGGATAAGGCTCAATGTTGCCTAAGGCATTTATTACAAAGGACAAAGAATAAAAACAGCAGCAAGGTTGGGTGTGGGGTGCACACCTGTAATCCCAGCACAAGGGAGGCTGCAACAAGAGGTTAGCTGAGAGTGTGAGGCTAGCTTGGAATAAGTAAAGCAGACTCTGGAGGTCTAGCTTAGGCTTTCAATGACCTTCATCTGTAGCCATATAGAGCATTGTCTCTCTGAGCAAATTTCAGAGACAGATGTGGGCATCTCTATCCAGACAAGTCCTTCTGAGTGTCAAGGTCTGAGGCTTTTTATGAGAGCTGATCACATAGACATATCCTGCTGTGCAGCCAGCCATGGTAACTAAATCTAAGGACCTCAGCAGTAAAATGAAACCAGATATGCATCATCAGTTTTTTTTTTTTTGTCTTTTTGAGACAGGGTCTCGCTATGCAGTTGAGGCTGGTCCTGTGCTCACTTTTGTAGCCCAGGCTGGTCTCGAACTTGCACCAATCCTCCTGCCTCAGCCTCCCAAGTGCTGGGATTACAGGCGTGAGCCACCACGCCCGGCGCATCATCAGTTTTGATGGTTGTTGAAAGGAAGTGACATGCTATAACAGCAAGGTCCGTTGCTCCAGGTGCAAGAACATCAGATCACTAACAGTTGAAAATGATCCTAGAATGAAAAGCCCTGGAAGCAGCCAAGCATGGGAACACATGCCTGTAATCTCATAACTTGGGAGGTTGGGGCAGGAAGATTGCCACAGGTTCGAGGCCAGCCTGAACTACATGGTGAGACCCTACCTCAAAAAACAAAACTGGTTGGGGAGATAGCTCAGTGGAATGTGCTAATCTGGCAAGCAGAGGATCCTGAGTTCAATCCCTGGTACCGTAAAAAAAAAAAAAAAAAAACCACAAAAGCCCCACAACTAATCAGAAAGACCCATGGGAACCTATTTTTTTTTTTTATGTCATTGATCTAGTAGTATATTAAGTTTATTCTTTGATTTCTAAATTATTTTGGTACCAGAAATTAAACTTAGTACCTTGTGCTTGCCAGACAGGTGGTTGGGCCACTCACCTATATCCCCAGTCCTAGAAGTGTACTTGTGAAAATGGAAGACTTAAATTTCCCAGCTGTTTTAGAAATGTAATTTCCTTGGGGAACTTACCTGTTTGGAAGTACATAAAACTCAGGCAAATCCCAGAAGTGCAGTGTGGTTTTCAAGGTCCTTGCCTATGAATTATATTTCAGGAGCCATTGTAGCAATCTCATAATCATAATGATAGTCATCAAGAAAAAGGAAAGCTTAGACAACTGCACTGACCATGGTTCAATCCTGGGCACTACATGCTGTGCCAGCCCCACCCCCAGGGCAGGCTGAGCCAACCATAAAAAAATAAAGAACAAGGGAAAGTTTCCTACCCTCACTGTTCCTATTCAATGTAATCTTCAAGGGCCAACCAGATAGCTCAGCAAACTAAAGTTCCTGCTTACATAGAGCACAGGGGCTGGGGTTTGATCCTGTGCCAGCCACACTCCTGGGCCCTGCTGAGAGGTCCCAACTCTGGGGTGCCCTGAGAGGGTGCACTCAACTGAGACTGGGAGTGATGTCATGTACCTGTAATCCCAGAGCTTGGCAGGCTGAAAACTGGAGGATCACTATAAGTCTGATCTACTTAGACCCTATAGGCCCTGTACCAAATACATTAAAAAAAATTAAATATAATCTTCAGATTTTAGCAAGAGCAGTTAGACAAGAAAAAAACAAAAGGGATACAAGTAAAGGAAAAGAAGAAGCCAAATTATTCTTGTGTGTAGTTGATATGCTGTACTTAGACCCTGAATATTCCACCAAAACACTTTTTTTTTTTCTTTTGAGACAGGCCGTCACTTCATAGTTCAGGCTGGCCTCAAGTTTGCATCAATCCTCCTACCTCAGCCTCCCAAAGGCTGAGGTTACAGGCATGCACCACCACACCTGGTTCCACCAAAAGACTTTCAGAGCTGATAAACAAATTGAGCAAAGTAGTAGGATATGATATGAACGTAAAAGATAATTTTTCTATATGCCAATAATAGGCTAAGAAAGAAATCAAGAAAACAATTCATTCACTAGGTATCAAAAAATATCTAGTAATCAGTCTAACTAAGGATGTAAAGACTTCTGCAGTGAAAATTTGAGAATACTGAAGAAAGAATTTGAAGACAATAGAAGGTGGAAAGACTTCTTATGTTGATGGATTGGCAGAATTCTTATTGTTAAAATGGCACTATTGCCAAAACCAGCCTACTGATTCAGTGCAATTCCAAGCATAATATCAATGGCCATCTTCACTAAACCAAAAAAATACTAAAATTCATACAAAATTTCAAAAGACGCATAATAGCCAAAGCATTCCTAATCAACACGAGCAAGCCTGGAAACATCAAAATACCCAATTCTGAATTGTACTACTAAACCACAGTAGCAAAACCATCATGGTACTGGCATAAAACATAGATATGTAGAACACTGGGACAGAACTGAAGGCACAGAATAACCCTTACACTATAGCCATCTATAGCCACAAATACATGTTGGAGAAAAGATTACCTCTTTAATAAACACTCCTTGGAAATTTGGAGCTCCAGGTGTAGAAGATTGAAACTAGATCCTTGTCTTCTCCATTTGAGGTTGATCACAGACCGAAGTTTGAGACCTGAAACTTTGTGATAGCTAAAAAAAAGCAAAACAAAACAAAAGAAACACGTGAAGCCATAAGCACAAAACCTTGAATGGAGATCTGACAGCACCGAGAATGATAGCAAGAATCAACAGATGGGACTACATCAAATGGAAGAGTTTCTGCATGAGGAAGTAAAAGAGTGAAGAGGTAACATTCAGAATGGGAGAGTGTGGAATAAATGGAGCAGATTTCTGGATGCCCAGCTTAAGCTTTCAGTGACATTCATTTTTGGCAGCTACTCTTCTGACAAAGGATTAATTTCTTGTGTCTAAAAACACCAAAAATTTAACACCAGAAAAATCATATGTGCCATTGAATAAGTGGACAAAAGAACTGGAGAAACACTTCTTAAAAGAAGCATATGAGGGGCTGGGGAGATAGCTCCGTGGCACAAGTGCCTGCCTGACAAGTGCAAGGTCGTGAGTTTGACCCCCGGTCCCGGAAAAAAAAAAAAAGCACGTGAGCAATAACTATATGAAAAATGTTCAATATCTTTAGCCATTAGAGAAATGCAAGTCAAAACAATCCTGAGAAACCATCTCATCCTGGTCAGCATGGCCATCATCAAGAACAAAAACAACAACAACAAACAAACTAACAAATGCTGGTAAGGATGTAGGGAAAATGAACTATACTGCTAGTGGAATTGTCAATTAGTACAGTAACTATGAACTCACACTATGGAGATTCCTCAAAAAACTAAAAATAGAGGTGTAATTTGATCCAACTATATACCACTCATTAGTATATATCCAAAGGAATTAAAGTCAGTGTCCTGTAGTGATACCTGTGTACCTGTGTTTATTTATTTATTTATTATTTTTTTATCTTTTTGAGACGGGGTCTCACTATGCAGTTCAGGCTGTCCTTGAGCTCACTTTTGCAGCCCAAGCTGGTCTTGAACTTGCACTGATTCTCCTGCCTCAACCACCCAAGTGCTGGGATTACAGGTGTACGCCACCACTCCTGGCTGCCATGTTTATTGTGGCACAGTTTGCAATAGCCAAGATAACGGAGCCAGCCCAAGTGCCCATTGACAGATGAATGGATTAACCAATAGTCAACAGAATAACACCCAGCTGAACTGAATCAGCACAGTGCTGGGTGTGGAGGGCTCACCTGTGAATTGATGCCAACAGCATGAAAAGAGCTGGAGAGGAAGAGGTGTTGCTGTTGATTCTCCTGGGGAAGCTTGTTGAGCCAGCTTTCCTGATGTGAATTTAGCTGTTCTCAGCATCGGAGGAGCTTCAGTGCTTGTTGTCACTGAGGATGGCTGCAGTTCTTTTGGGGGGAGTGTGTCACTTCCTGGCTCCAGTGCAGATCCCTCAGCCTGCTGACACAGACCCTTCATCCTGCTGGTGGAGACTTTTTTTTGTTTGTTTGTTTCACAACTTTTGTTTGTTTATTCACTCATTTTCATGGCCAGCTCAGCCCACCCCGAGGGCAGGGCTGGTGCAGCACGTGGTGCCGGGGATCGAACCGCAGTCCCTGAAGCCGCCCAAGCTTTCCCAAGCAGGCACTTTAGACCACTGAGCCATCCCTCTGGGCCCCAAGGTGGAGACTTTTTAGCTTTTATCACTGACCATTGGGTCTTCCCAGTGAAGTTACAGGCTTGATGCAGACTTGCGTGAGACATTTGTGTGGGCTCCAGTTGGACTTGTGGAGGACATTGTCATGGGATCCAGGCCCTCAGCTGCATTATTTGGGTCTCTAGTGTGTGGAGAGATCTTTTGTGTTTGACTCTGGGTGAATATTATAAAATCTATAAATTATGTGTCCTGTATTAAGTTTATCCCTTTTTAAACTCTGACTACAATAATATATTGAAATACTTTACATGAATCAGACCAGTTAGACAAGAGAAAGAAAGGAATAAAAGGAATGAAGATAGGAAAGGAAGAAGCTGCCGATAAAATGATACTGTACATGGAATACTCCCAAAATTCTACCAAAAATCTTCTAAGTTAGACAACCAAATTGAGTAATACAGATGGTTACAAAGTCAACACTAAAAAATCAATAGCCTTCCTGTACACAAACAATGAACTCAGAGATATTTGGGTAACCATACCCTTCACAATAGTGTCAAAAAAAATTAAAATACTTAGGAATCTAATGAAGGAAGTAGAACATCTATACATTGAAAATTACACTACTGGGCAGGTGAGATAGCTCAGTGGACTAAGGTCCTGCTTAGGTAAGTGCAGGGCCCAAGGTTTGATCCCTGGTGGCACACACTACACCAGCCATGCCACTGGGTGTGCTGAGCTTGCTGCTGAAACTGGGTGGTGGTGCACTCCTGTACTCCCAGTGCTAGGAAGGCTGAAAATGGGAGGATCACTATGAGTCTGAGCTGTGTAGTGAGACCTTATACCAAATACACATGCAGACACACACACACACACACACACACACACACACACACACACACACAAATTGCTCTGAAAAAGGAGATTGAAGAGGATATCAGAAAATGGAAAGATTTCTTGCTAATGGATAAAAAGAATCAACAGTGAAAATGACCATACTCCCAAAAGTATTATACAGATTAAATGTAATCCTAATCAAAATAACATTAGCATACTTCATAGAATTATAGAAAACCCTAAAATTCATTTGGAACCAGAAGAGACCTAGAGTAGCAAAAGCAATTTTGGGCAACAAAGGCAAGTCAAGGAGCATCATAATGCATCACCTGAAACTATACTACAAAACTACTGTGATAAAATCAGCATGGTGCTAACAGAAAAACAGATCTAAGGATCAGTAGAACAGAACAGAAGATGTAGACTCATCCCCATACACACTCAGCTACCTTTGACAAATGAGCCAATATATTCACTGGAAGAAAGAAAGCCTACTGAATAAGTGGTGCTTGAGGGGCCCGGCAGGATGGCTCAGTGGTCTAAAGCACCTGCTTAGGAAAACTTAGGTGGCTGCAGGGACCGCGGTTCAATCCCCAGCACCACATGCTGCTCCAGCCCTGCCCTCAGGGCAGGCTGAGCCAGCCATAAAAATAAACAAACAAACAATCAAAAGTTCTGAAACTGCCGGGCGTGGTGGCTCACGCCTGTAATCCCAGCACTTGGGAGGCTGAGGCAGGAGGATTGGTGCGAGTTCGAGACCAGCCTGGGCTACAAAAGTGAGCTCAAGGCCAGCCTGAACTGCATAGCGAGACCCTGTCTCAAAAAGACAAAAAAAAAAAAAAAA
>PVJA010054032.1:0-11734 GCA_004027025.1 Myocastor coypus
AGTGGTCTAAAGCGCCTGCTTGGGGAAGCTTGGGCGCCTTCAGGGACCGCGGTTCGATCCCCGGCACCACATGCTGCGCCAGCCCTGCCCTCGGGGTGGGCTGAGCCGGCCATAAAAATGAGTGAATAAACAAACAAAGGTTCTGAAACAAGAAAAAAGTAAAATAAAATAAAAATAGCAATAAAATCTTTAAAAAAAATAAAAATAAAAATAAAAACAAGATGATAGGAAAATATGTGATTAATATGTTGCATATTGTTCAATCCCTGGTTCCCCCCCCAAAAAAAAAAAAAAAAAAACGTTGCATATTGTTATCTTTAGTTACTCAGAATACAAGATATAGGCACTTGGGGGCTTGCCAGTTAGCTCATTTGTTTAATTGCCTGCTTGGGAAAACCCAATCAGGTGCAGGGAACTAAGGTTCAATCCCTAGCTCCACATGCCATACCAGACTGGCCCTTGAGGCAGCCTAAGCCAGCCAAAAAAAAAAAAACATCCTTCTCAACTTTGTTTTTTTTTATCCTTCTCAACTTTGGCTGGGGAGATAGCTTAGTAGAATAAGCACTTTCCTGGCAAGTGTAATGTCCTGAGTTTGAACCCTAGTTCCATAAAAAGAAAAAAAAAAGTTGGGGCTGGTGAGATGGCTTAGTGGTCTAAAGTGCCTGCTTAGGCAACCTTAGGCAACTGCAGGGACCTTCGTTCCATCCCTGGTACTACATGCTCTGCCAGCCCCACCCCCAGGGCAGGCCAAGCTGGCCATTAAAAAAAAAAGTAATAGGGGCCCAGCAGGATGGCTTAGTGGTCTAAAGCGCCTGTAGGCGGCTGCAGGGACTGATCCCTGGCACCACATGCTGTGCCAGCCCTGCCCTCAGGGCAGGCTGAGCTGGCCATAAAAATAAATAAACAAACAAAAGTTCTGAAACAAGAAAAAAAATTAAAAATTAAAAAAAGTATAAAAAAGTAATAAAGCCGGGCGTGGTGGCTCACGCCTGTAATCCCAGCACTCGGGAGGCTGAGGCAGAAGGATCGGTGCGAGTTCGAGACCAGCTTGGGCTACAAAAGTGAGCTCAAGGCTAGCCTGAACTGCATAGCGAGACCCTGTCTCAAAAAGACAAAAAAAAAAAAAAGTAATAAAAATATATAGGAACTTCATTGTCCAAACAATATTTTTTTGTCCAAATAATATTAGCACAAACCAGAGCCAGGGAGATAGCTCAGTAGCATAAGTGCCTGCCTATGAGTTTGATCCCTGGTATCCCCCCATCACTATATAATTAGTTGTATAATTATCGTAGATGTCTTGTATATGTATTATCTATTACAGGGCCCAGCAGGATTCAGTGGTCTAAAGCACCTGCAGGCGGCTGCAGGGACCACGGTTCGATACTGGGCACCACATGCTGCACCAGCCCTGCCCTCAGGGCAGGCTGAGCCGGCCATAAAAACAAACAAATAAATAAACAAAAGTTCTGAAATAAGAAAAAAATAACAAATAAAAAATATATATATATTATCTATTACATCTATCTATCTATCATTTATTTATTTATTTTTGTCTTTTTGAGACAGGGTCTCGCTATGCAGTTGAGGCTGGTCCTGAGCTCACTTTTGTAGCCCAGGCTGGTCTCGAACTCTCACAGATCCTCCTGCCTCAGCCTCCCAAGTGCTGGGATTACAGGCGTGAGCCACCACGTCCGGCTACATCTATCTATCTATCTATCTATCTATCTACTTTATTTTTCTTTTTCCTTCTGTTTTCCTTTCCCCCATCCTAGTTTCTTTTTCCTTTTGAATGGTTTCTTCTCATTTAGTCAACAGAATCTTAAGTCCCAAGGTGGGGACTTTGCTCTCTTGAGCAGCGCCAGCATTATGTGAAGGTGGAGGGGGGCTCCACGTTCCTTTCTCTTTTTCCTTGTGGTGGGGATGGAGCACAAGGCCACATGCATTGGGCAAACTAGCACTGACAATGTCAGGTGCACCCTGGCTCCTGGGCTCCATGCTGAATGCAGAGCATGGACCATGGAACAGAGATGAGGGCAGAACTGGAAGAGGGCTCCGGCGTCTAGGCCACCTGGCCCTACCTGGCCAGGCCTGTTCTCCAGCCCAGGCCCAGACTTCTTTGCCAGCCGTGACCCAACAGGCAAGGTAACTGAAGAGGTTCTTGTGCCCCAAGGACACCAGCCCGTTTGTCGTCTTCATCCCCTTATCCCTGGGAAAGGTGCCACCATGCAGGGGCCTCCCAGGCGACTTCCCAGTGCAGGAAGAGATGCTGGCCCGGGAACAACCTGCATGGCCTTGCTGAGCAGCCCTGCCATCCCCAGTCCCACTGTGGCCAGGGAACCGATGAGGGGAGAGGTTCATAGTTACATAGTGAACCAGCAGCTTCCATGATCTGGAGCCCATTTCTCTCCCTGGCCGTGAAATTCTCCAGATGGAACAGCAAGGCAGGTTCGGGTCACCGGGGCACTCGGGGACTTCCAGTCTGGGCACAGCCTGTTCATGGGCTGTGGCTGGGCAAGATTTGGTCAGTTTGGCTGGCAAGGCCCAAGGAGAGGAGGGCAGGAGGCAGGTGCTCCTCCACCTGGGGCTCATTCTTGGGAGACAATGAGTGGAATCTGTGGGCCTAGGAATGCTGACTCATGTCAGTTTGCCTCTTCTTCTCTGGGAAGAAACTTCCAGAGGTTTCGGGGACCCATGTGGTGGGCCTGGCCCTCCAAAGTGGGAGGCTGGAGCCGCGGAGAGGAGGGTCCTGGAACTCCCTGGGAAGTAGACACCAGGGAGAAGCTGTGTAGACACTTTCCACCTCGGTGTCCTTTTCCTCCCCACCCGGTCCTGGTGCAGCAGGTGAGCTTGGGATTCAGCCTGCTTATGGGACCAGAAAGCTGCTGGGCTGGCCGCTGGCAGAGAGCACTGTAACAACCATGATGAGGAGACTACTACTCGCCATGTACCTGTTTACCCCAGGCCAACTCGTGCACTCAGCATTTTCCACTCATTTTCCTAAGGAGGTATAATATATTAGCCCTGTTTTAGAGAGGAGGAAAATCAGGTCCCCATGGCAGTGGGGTGATTTGCTGAAGATCCCTTGGCTGAGAAGTGGCAGGGTCAGGGACTGGAAGCTGTGCTTTTCTGTTTTCTTGTGGAAAAAAATAAAAGTGGAGGAGTTGTCTTGCTATGTAGCTCAGGTAATCCTCCTGCCTTAACCTCCTGAGTGCTGGGACTGCAGGTGTGTACCCTCATGCCTGCTCTGGAAGCTGTGCTAAGGAGATGGTCACCTCTTACTGGCCCTAGGTTCTCTGGGTGGGGACACCGCCTTGCCTTGCTCCTTGCTGCTAACTTGTCCTCTCTCCACCTCCTCCGGGAAGCTATCTCAGGTCTGGGGGCACCCAGGCCCCTAGTGTGGAGCTGTGCTAAAATTGCTTTTCATCCTGCTTCCAGGGCAGAGCAGATGTACGTGGAGAAACTGAGCAGGGTGCAGTGGTGCCCGCCTGTATTCCCAGCACCTGGGAGGTCGAGGCAGGAGGCTTAGAATCTGTGGCCAGCCTGGCTATCTAGTGAGTTCAAGATGAGCTTGATCTATATACATATAGTGAGACCGTCTCTTACCCCAGAACCCAAACAACATAATGAAGCATCTTTTAGATGGGCCAGGAAGAGCTTCTGCAAGGCACACTGAGCCTACCATAAGATTCTTTGAGCCACGGAGATAGCTCAGTAGAGTAAGTGCCTGCTTGGCAAGTGCAGGGACCAGGGTTCGATCACCAGGACCACAGGCTGTGTCGGCCCTGCCCCTGGGCATGCCAAGCCAGCCAACAAGACCTGGAGTGATCGTGCATGCCTGTAATCCCAGTGCTGGGGAGGCTGAAACAGGAGGATCACTATCAGTCTGAACGGTGTAGTGAGACCCTGTACATAACAAATACATAACAAAGTCAAATAAAAAAAAGTTCTTTCTTCTGCAGAGGCCAGTCTGCCCCTAGCTCCTTGGGGTTTTCTGCTCCCCTTCTTCAGAGCTACGCATAGTAGAGAAGAAAAGGGAGGCCTGAATGGGTAAGTGGATCAGTTGTATGGAAGACAAGCATCACCCTTGCCTTTCAGGTCTGTGTGGCAGTGCAAAGTCAGGATGTGTCTATGGCAACACATGGTGAGGAGCTGCCCCACCCTGGCTGCAGAACCAGCAGGAAGCCTAGACACGAGAGGCTGGGCCTCCTGCTGTTGTCAGAGGGTGAGACCCTGAAGCGGCCTTACGTCCAGGCCCAGGGTCTCCCTCCCCTTGAGAGGCTCTAAGGACTGGACATTGGCCCTCTTGGGACCCTGTCTCCAGGTCCACACTGGGCTCTAGGGCTCCCAGCCCCCACACTGGGGTAGAGATCAGGGCCAGCTTCTATGTCCTCTAAGCCCTGCTTCTCACCTGTGCCAGCTTGAAGGGCTGTTCCCCCATGGCAATGGGCACACCATTATCAAGTGTTTGCTAATCTGTGTGATAGGGAGGCACTGACTGTTCTTCCAACACTGCTCCAGACTGCAGAACCAAGTACATACCAGAGAGACGCTAGTTAGACCCACAGCCTCACCACACAGATTCAGAATTTAGGCAGTTCATTTAAGTGCAGCTGTGATGTGATGAGCTTTCTATCAGGATGCTCCAAAGGTTAGCAGGATGCCACAAATACCTTCACATACCTTGGGCCCAGCTCAGCCCAGGGCCTTGGGTGGCACTGATGGTGGGGGAGGTGATAGCTGAGCTCTCAAAGAGCCCCTTACAGAACCCGATTTCAATGTGCAAAAGGACAGAGTATGGCACTAAAAAGCCACCAGGCCACCCGGTGTGGTGGTGCATGTCTATAATCCCAGCACTTGGGAAGCTGAGGCAGGAGGATCATTCCAAATTCAAAACCAGCCTGGGCTACAGTGAGCTCAAGGCCAGCCTGAACTGCTCGGCAAGACCTATGGGGCATCCCTGTCCTCTCCATCCCCAGAGGGACCCCAGAAACAGAACAAATGGAGCAGAGGGGTATTACATATCATGCTTTTAATACAAACTTAAAAAAATCTGGAACAATATAAACTGTACAGATTTGATCAATCTTTTTTGTTTTGTTTTTAAACTAAATCTCTAAACACACCAATGTTCCATTCCAAAATATTGCACAACATTCTGAATACAAAATGCTTGATTGTATTCCTCCTTCACTAAAGAAAAAAGGTTATTACCCTGCTCCCCTGGCCCCTCTCCACGCTTGCCTCAATGCCCCCTTCCCGTCCCTAGGGAAAAAACTAGAGAATCTAGAGTCCCCGCATTGAGAAAAAGACACCATTCTGGACTGACAGTGTACACTCTTAACAAGATAACCCACCTTTGACTTTTCCTGGGAAAGAGGGATAAGATAGGATAGGGAAAGGGGAGAAAACAGTTTTATCCTCCTCTTTTTTTATTTTAAAGTTTGTTTTTCCTGAAAAAATATTGGTTTCTCTCCTCTTAAGAAAACTCTTGAAAAGAAAAAAATTATGTTTCTTACGTTAGAAATATACATATATTATATATACCTCTTACATTTTACAAATGTAGCAAATTATTCAATACAAACAGACACCAAAAAATGTAAAAAAAAAAAAAAAAAAAAGTTTTCCTACGAAACCAGGTAAATTAGTGCAGGTTTTTGTTTTTTTAAAAAAAATAAAATTGAAGCAAAAATGCCTGGATTTGCGATGAGACTGAGCTGGGCCTGAAACCCAGGCCAGGGCTGTATTCCTCAACACACGTCTGTCTGTGGATTTCCCAAAACCCCAAACCCCACAGGGCTGCCTTCCCGGCTCCAATGTGCTGTGGGGCACTCAGCCAAGGCAGATCCCATCTCGGAGCAGGATGGTTTGCTGGGCCTATCACCTTGGTGGGAGCTGAGGAAGAGGGTGAGGGTGACCAGACTGGGCACCTGGTGCCAGGGAGCAGATGGTGCTGGGCTGAGAATCCAGGGCCTTGCCCCCCTGGGGGAGGTAGAGCCAGTGCCCAGTGCAGGGAGAGGAGGCGGGCAGTGTCTGCTGGGTTGGACCCACTGCCACCTGCTTGAAGTCCCCAAGGCGGTACAGCATAGGGTGGCAGGGCTTGGGTGCTCTCTGGAGATGGTGCCCTGGTGCCAAGCACCCCACCTGCTAAAGCATGATGGAACAAGCCAGCTGTCCCGGGCTGGAGAAAGCCCTGCTTCTGCAGAGGCACCAGGGCGAGCACCTTCCTGCAGCTGCAGGCTTGGAGGGCTCTGGCTGTCCTGTTTGGCTGACCGGGAAACCCTGCCTCACAGCAGCCAAGGCATGGCTTGGGTGAGGGCGAGAGGTACAGAAGCTTGTGGGCAGGGTGTACATGCACTCAGATGACGTGTATGACCAGAGACCAGAGTACTGCCACTCTAGGTCCAGGATGCCCCCTGTCGCACCAACTCCAGCCGCATCTCCGCAGGGATCAGGTGAGGGGTTTATGCCCCCTAGGGCCACACGGACAGGGCTGGGATATCTAGGGACCTCTAGTGCTGGAGGCTTAGCTATATATATCCTTTGCCCTTCACATTTTTTTTTTTTTTTTTTTTTTTTTTTTTTTTTTTTTTTTTTTTTTTTTTTTTTTTTTTTTTTTTTTTTTTTTTTTTTTTTTTTTTTTGGTCAAAAACAAATGAAAGTGCAGATCCCTTAGCAGACAGGAAACCAGTTCCTCCAGCAGTGCTGTCCCTGGGGAGTGTTCTCAGCAGCGTCAGCTGCCACAGGCCCTGCCCTACGAAAAGGACTGCTCAGCTGCACCTGGCCCATCCTAGCCTGGAACATAAATAAGCACTTGCTGCAACCTGGAATCACACCCTGGCGGCAGCATCCTAGAAGCGGCACATGGCTTGGATCCTTTAGAATAGGACAGCAAACCATGCAAACACACACATACGCAAACACAAACGAAGTCGATGCAGCTCACCCCCACCTCCCTGTCCACAATCTCAGGCCCAGAGAAGAAAGGGCTGCATTAACGGGAGGCCACGTGTATCAGGGGCTGGGTCTCCTGGGACATGACGATGGTGTAGGGCAGGAGGGGATGGTGCGACAGGGACACAGGACAGAGATGAAAGTATCTCAACTAAACACAGTGCTAACCTCCTTGGAGTCAGTCACAGCGCTAGGGGTAGGATGTCAGGTGGCCCAGCCTGAGAAGGAATGGCAGCTGGAGTCAGAGCTATTTGCAGGGGCAGGGCCCAAGGAGACCTGCTGAGGTTGGATGGCTTTGAGAGGATAACTGGGAGATAGGCAGGGATAGGGGCCAGCCTCTCCCAGTAACTCCAAGAGAATCTGGCACCAGCTGTAGCTCTTCCTTCCCTGTGAGCTTGAACACACAATCCTTAAAGGAGTGTGAGGGAGGGAGGGAGCAGGGAGCAGGGAGCAGCAATTCACATCTGGACCATCTTAGCACAAGGAGTCACTAATTAAAGATGCTCTATAGAAAACTACATGGGGAAAAAAGAAAGAGAAAGAAAGAAAGGAAAGAAAGAAAGAAAGAAAGAAAGAAAGAAAGAAAGAAGGAAAGAAGGAAAGGAAGGACAAAACCCAAACCAACCAAATAAACCAGAGGCAGGCAGGAAGACAGTCAGGGGGTGAGTTCAATGACTTGGTGCTCTGGAGGCGGCCCATGCTGCCTGTGCTGGATCCTTTTTCGTGGGTGTGAGAGTGAAAAGACGAGCGGTCTTCCTGTGTACCTTCCCCTTGCCCGCCGGCCTCTACTTCCCTCTCTCCTGCGGGTGGCCTGGGGAGCTCTGGCCCCACGTGGTCAGTTGGCCAGCACCACGGGCTGGAACGGCTGGCTGGAGTACTGCATGGTGTTCAGGTTGTAGCTGAGGCCCTCCACGAAAGGCGTCTTCTCCAGGAAGAGGCTGTTGTTGCCACCTCCAAACACCTGGGCCACATCGAAGCTGCTGCTATTACAGGAGCCAGGTCCCCCGCCCTGGCCCTCACCTCCATCAAAGAAGAGACTGGGTGAGCCACCGCCATTGTACACAAACTCCTTGGCATTGGGTGAGAGCTGGGACTGGGGCGCTGGGCTGGCAGGGACGAAATTCAGTGAGTGCATAGACAGTGACAGGCCCTTGTGCTTCAGCAGGTTGCTGGTAGGAGAACGGGCCAGGCGTGGGGGCTGTGGGGGTGGCTGCTGGCCCCCTGGCCCGCCGCTGCCCATGGTACCCCCACTGGAGGCCCCACCGCCCTTCTTCATCTTGGTGGAGCCAAATTTGGTGGCAGCAAAGGAGGCAGTGGTGAAGGTGATGGGCTGTGCAGAGCGGGGGATGAATGTCGGGCTGGGTGACTGGCCGAAGGATGGCGACGGGGAGTTGGACAGCGAACTGTCCTGGCTGCCGATGGGCACGAACACCTGGGCGTCGGGGTTGAAGCTGCTCTTGATCTCCTTGTCTAGCTCTGGGGTGCCACCGCTCTCACTGTCATCCAGGTACAGCACTTTCACTGTCCCCTTCTCACCAATCTGGTAAGATACCTCAAAAGGGTCGATCCACACACTCAGCTCCTCGGGCACATTGGCCCGCACGTCCTCCACTGCCAGGCCACTCCGCCTGGCAGCCAGCTCTACCACAGGGTCCACCGTCTCCCCAATGTGGACACAGCGGAAGCCAGAGCCCTTCAGAGGCTTGTCAGGGTACCAGTGGCCTTCATATTTCTTCTTCAACAGCCGCTCTAGCTCCTCACCAAACAGATCTGCACGCCGCCGGGGCAGCTTGTTGTATAAGTAGGAGATGATGAAGTTCAGGGCCACTTTGATCTCCAGCTGCATGGTCCTTTTGGAGGCAGAGGCAGTGTGGGCAGGTACACAGGCCAGTGGCAGGGGCAGGAGACACAGTGGGCAGCCTTGGGCTCCAAATGGTCCTGGGAAAACAGAAAGGAGGAGGGGCTCTGTCAGAAAGGCAGTGGCAACCAATGGCTGAAAGGACAGTGCGCTGGTTTGGGTGGGCATAGTGGCACTTTCCTTGGACCCCAGCTACTTGGAAAGCTGAAGCAGGAAGTTCCAAGCTTGCAGCCAGCCTAGGGAGTTAGAGACCCTATTTCAAAGCAAAAAATAAAAAAGGAGGCTAGTAGCGTGCTTCCTAGCATGGAGAGCCTCTGGGTTCAACAATCACTATTACCAAAAACAACACAGGAAAAGCAAAAGCACACCAGCTTGGGGTCACTCGGATTCAGAGGTCATTTCTGCTCCACTAGGCTGAGGTTAAGTGATTTTCTTCTAAGCCTCAGCCTCTTCAACAGTTAACATAAGGGGATCATGAACCCCAATAGGTTAAACTGCCTGGCTATAAGCTGCCATACTAAGAAAATAGTTGTGATCTAAAAGTAAGTGTAGGGGGCCCAGCAGGATGGCTCAGTGGTCTAAAGCACCTGCTTGGGAAAAGCTAGGGCGGCTGTAGGAGCGGCGGTTCAATCCCTGGCACCACATGCTGTGCCAGCCCTGCCCTGAGGGCAGGCTGAGCCGGCCATAAAAATAAACAAAAGTTCTGAAACAAGAAAAAAATAAAATAAAATAATTAAAAAAAAAAAAAAAGTAAGTGTAGGGCTGGCGAGATAGCTCAGCGGTCTAAAGCACCTGCTTAGGCAAGCTTCGGCAACTTCAAGGACTGCAGTTTGATCCCTGGCACCACATGCTGTGCCAACTCCACCTCCAGGGCAGGCAGAGTTGGCCATAACACGAAAGAAAGTTTAATAATAATAATAATACATAAATTAAAAATGTAAAGAGAGGCCAGGGAGATAGCTCAGTGGTCTAAGTGCCTGACTAGCAAGAACAAGGATGCAGGTTTGGCCCTAGTACTGGCCACTGAAACCAGGTGAGGTGGTGCACATATAGAATCCCAGTGCTGGGAGTTTGAGACAGGAGGATCACTATGAATCTGAACTGCATATCAAGACCCTGTACCAAATAATCAACCTTTATTTTATTTTATTTTTTTGTGGGACCAGGGTTTCGAACTCACGACCTTGCACTTGCCCAGCAGGCACTTGTGCCTTGGAGCTATCTCCCCAGCCCCTAAATCAACCTTTAAAAAAAAAAAAAAAAAATCATACAGAAATCCTGGAGCTGAATTTCTCACCAGCTCCAGGGTCACAATATAAACTAAACACACACAAACATATAACCCCAGAGCTATTATTCACCCAGAGAACTTTCTTTTTTTTTTTTTTAAAAACATATTTGGGTCTCACTATGCAGCCTAGACTGGTAGTGACTTCCCATTACGGCCTCCCCAGCACTGGGATTACAGGTGTGCACTACCACGCCTGGTCTCACCCAGAGAACGGGTGGGTATTTCTGGATGTTTTGGTGAAACTGTGCCAGCCCAAGATGGAAACCTATAATCTTTAGCTGTCCTTCTCCCATGGCAGGTGTACAGGCCAACACACAGAAAGGAGCACTGGCAACTTTTTATTGGGGCTGGGACGTTACTCAGACCCATCTGTTGTCCTGGGGCCCATGGCTGCACATGCCCAGCTCAGTCTGGCTTTTCAAGCTGCCTTCTTGACTCCAGCCACCCAAGGAAGTAGGCCACCAAGGGGACTGATGCAAGGGAAAGCAGGGCCTGGAGGGCAGCAGTGTAAAGGGCAGCACTCGAAGGCTGGGTGTGGTGGTGAGTACCTGTCCTTCAAACTCCTGGGAGGCTGAGGCAGGAAGATCTGAAATTTGAGGACACCCTCAGCAACTTTAACAAGACCAGTCTTAAAATTTAAAAAAAGTCTGTGAGTATGCACTCAGTCAAAAACCATGTGCTCAGCCCCTAGTCCTGCCCCCGGCGCGCGAGTGCGCATACGCACGCACACACACACACACACACACACAGAAAAGAGCGCGAAGAAGAAATTTCTATCACCCTCCAGCTGAGGACTGGGGATCCATCACTACTCGGTCTCTCAGGGACAGTCTGCCTACCTGTCCTTGGCACAGGGTCAGATTTGTCAAGTGTTCAGAGATTCCTGGAGGAGGCAGCCAAGGTAAACAAGGCTGGATATTTTGGGATTCTTGCAGCTAGATGCCCCCAAGGGCAGAAAGGCTTAGGTAGTGGCCTGGGCCAGCCTCAGGTTTCAGGAAGATGATCTGTGAGGTCCTGAGGGCCAGGGAGCCTAATCAAATGCTCCCCCAGAGTGGGGGCTCCCAGACTCAAGCTTGGGAAGACTCAGAGCTGGAAAGGCGCTTGCTGAGGGGGGCAGGGTGAGGATGCAACCTGGTCAGATTGCAGGGGTGGCTGCGTGGCTACTGAGCTTGGCACAGTAACACAAGAGGGAGCCGTGACCCAGCAAGGGTAACTGTGGGCCTGTGACAGGCTCAGGGCTGGGTTGAGTCCCAGGCAGGAGCAATTAGGATACGAACTCTAGGATTGGAGACCTGGCCCAGCCGGCGCCTTTCCCTGTAACTCTTAGCCTCCAGCCCACATGGTACTTTCAGGACTAAATCGTCAAGATGATAGATTTCTATGGGGCCAGTGAGATGTCTCAGTGGTCTAAAGCGCCTGCTTAGGAAAGTTTAGGCAACCGCTGGGACTGTGGTTAGATCCCCAGCATGACATGCTATACCAGCCCCACCCCCAGGATAAATAAAAAATACAACTACATTAAAAAAAAGACAGATTTCTGGGGTGAATGGGTCTGAGAAGACCTGTGGGTCAGTCTGGAGCATCAAGGTCAGTGGCTTTTTTTTTTTTTTTTTTTTTTTTTTTTTTTA
>PVJA010054033.1:0-11685 GCA_004027025.1 Myocastor coypus
CATCACCATCATCATCATCACCGTCGTCATCATCATCACCACCATCACCATCACCATCACCATCATCATCATCACCGTCATCATCATCACCGTCGTCATCATCATCACCGTCATCATCACCATCATCACCATCATCACCGTCATCATCATCACCGTCGTCATCATCATCACCGTTATCATCATCATCATCATCATCACCACCATCACCATCACCATCACCATCACCATCACCATCGTCATCATCACCATCACCATCACCATCACCATCACCATCACCATCACCATCATCATCATCACCGTCATCATCATCACCGTCGTCATCATCATCACCGTTATCAATCACCATCACCATCATCATCATCACCATCATCACCATCATCACCGTCATCATCATCAGCATCGTCATCACCACCACCATCACCATCATCACCACCATCACCATCACCATCACCATCACCATCATCATCATCATCAGCTGGCTCAGGCTGCCCTAAGGATGGCTCTGGTAAGGCACTTGGAGCTGGGGATCAAACCACGGTCCACTGAGTCTAACTGGGCTTGCCCATGCAGGCACTTAAACAACTGAGCTAACCTGGAAGCCAACATGGGCCTTAATTCTTTAGTTCAGCTAATAGGATCTCTCAGAACACACTGGACTCTTGCACTAAAAGCCAGGCTGGAAACTGGCAGTGTGATTTGTTCAGGCATTTGTTCGTTGAGTCATTTTTAATTTGATTTTTAGTGTATGATTGCTTCTCCCTATGACTCGCCGACCTAGGGGCCTATGTACGAGCTTTCCTTTGCATCATTTCCTTTAATCACTAACAGAACACACGGCCTATCTGAATGCTCTTCGTGTTAATAGTCTTTACTGAGGAGAGACGCTGAAATCTTCGTGTGGAGCCAGGCTATGGAGACTGACTGCAGCTCCCTCCCTCCGCATGGGTAGACACACGTACATGAAAAGAAGAGTCCGAATGGACTCGGGTTTGCTCTTGATTAGAAGCAAAACAGTTTATGAAACTTTTGAAAACTGTCCCTCTTCAGTACCGTGAGTGGGGATGGTCTAGTGAATACACTGCCAGATCTCTTCTTTAGAAAAATGAGTTCGTGCCTGGTTCCCTGATCCTCACTTCTTATTTCTCAGCTCTACCCTAAGCACCTGCCACACAGCAGGTCATGCCATCTCACCTAGAAAGCTTGCCTTCCTGCATAGCTGTATCTGGTCCCAAGGGACCTGGGATCCTCCTGGCTGGTGTCCCACACTGGAGTGCCGTTCTGTGTCATGCCCCCTCTCACTGCTTTTCTTGTTGTTTTGATCCCCCCTGGGGATCAAGCCCGGAGTGCCACACCGCTCAGCTAAATCCCTAGCTCCTCTGGTTTATTATTATTTTATTTTGAGACAGCGTCTCGCTAAATGCTCAGGCTGACTGCGCTCTCTTTCTCAGCCTCTTGTCACCCTGCCCTTGTAGGACTGCACCACCACGCAGATGCCCATGTAGCAGTCTCTTATTCATACAGGGTGCCCTACATTGCAGGCTTGTCTTGCCTGCAAGGGCATCAGTATGGACATTGGGTAGCATACCTGTGTATTTAGGTCTGTGCTTATAATTTTAAAAAATGTATTATTAGATTTTTAATGCATTATTCCTATTCCTAGTTGATACGTCATTTGGACAAGCAAGGTAGTCCTGATGTTGCTAATAATTTATAAGACACCTCGCTAACCTTGATACATCTTTATGTTCATAGGCAGATTGTGGTGGGGAATTGTGATTTTGGAGGTGAGCCACTTATGAAGGGACAAAGGGGAATTTAAGATTGAGAGACCTGGAGCTAAACTGTTTGAGCAGCTTGAAATCCCAGCCTGGCTGCTCCTTAGCTGTGTGGCCTTAGGGAGGTCGCAGAGCCCCTCAGTGCCTGTTCATTGGTGCCTGCTAGGTCTCAGTCTACCTGGGAGTTCCACAGGAGTTAGCTCTGTGAGTCTCATGTTCCCAGAACTCCCTCGTCCCAGGCAAGGGGAGCAGGATGGGTCTGCTGCCAGCACTCTCCTCTGCATTGACCAAAGAGGAAGAAAGGAGACGTAGTTACACATGGGGTGGCTGCAAAGCCACTCAGGGAAGAACAGCGTGAAGGCGAGCTCGAAGGCTCAGTCTGGGGTGCTAGAAGGGAGCCAGCTCTAGGTAAGCTCTGTGGGAGCCACCCTGAGGAACCTGAGTGCTGGCCTCACACCCAGCTACGCACAGTAGCGTCTGCATCATAGAGGCACGCACACTGCTACCACGCTTCCTGCAGGGCAGGGCAGCACCACCCCGGGCCCCTCTGGCCTATGCCGTGCTGTGAGTGTGCTGCCTTACGTGTTATGTGTGAAGGCGTGTATCTCACAGGCAGTGTGTGCATCCCATGTACGTGCACTCTCTGGCATAAAGGAAGACAGAGGGGAGGCACACACAGCTCCAGGTAGAGCTCCAAAGACCACCAACAAGCTTTACAAACCATCGGAATTAAAATAAAAAGGGTCCTATCTAGCACCTGGAGATTCAGCCCTAATTCGGGTACAAAAGAGACGCTTACAGGCTGTCTGAGCAGGGAAAGTGTCCCCTGAATGCTCTCTCCCTGCGCTCCCTTCGAGTATGGTCACCACCCCACAGACAGCTGTACAGTCTGCTTCTCAGAGATGGCCACATATCTAAAAATCCCCTGAGGACCAAGAATTTCTTTTTCCTTTCCCTGTGCTGGGAAGGGAACCTGGGACCCTGGGCCTGCTAGGCAGGGCAAGAGCTCTGTCACTGAGGACGCCTTCAGGTGCTCAGGAAACCACCACACACTGATGCCACAGGCCTGGACAAATGCCTCCGGAGAGGGAGAGGGCTGGCCCCGGCACCTTCTTCTGATCTCAGCCACCAAAGAGTGGCTGTCAAATCACTGAGATACCTGCTGTCCAAATCCAGCCACGCCATTGCAACGATAGATGCACATGTCGCTTTCTGAGGCAGTCTGTAGCAGGTTCAGGATTCGAACGTATGTGGAAGGACAGAGAAAAACAGGCCAACTCTCTACGCTGTGGACAAAATTCATTCATACTCATGGCAGTCCAAGTGATGCACTTCTCTTCATCATAGAGTAAGAGGTGAAGCTCAGAGCGGCGTAGAGCTGGCCAACTCCACTGTCACTGGAAGAGGCAGGGCTGGAATTTGGGCCGGGCTGACTCCCTCCAGACTGCTTCTGACCTGTCCTCACGGTGTCTCCTAGGCGCCCACCCAGGATGGTGCCCCCTGCTGGCCATGATGCATTCCTGCACTGGGCTCCCAGCAGATGCTCTGAGGGCAGGACTTCCACAACAGCAGCATTAGCTGCACACATCACCAGGCTCTCAGCAGGACTGCATCCTAAAACACTGCCAAAAAGCTCAGGCAAAACACTCATCTCTAACAACTGTATGTGAAGGGGCCAGAGAGAGTAACACATAGGCCTCGCGTCTTCTGCCCCGAGGAAATGAAGCCCTGAGGGCTGTGTCTTTACACAGCTCCTCCATATCTAGTCCTAGAGAACCCACGTGCTTGAGGGCTCTGAGCTGTGACCCCGAGTGACCCAAGGACAACAGCCTCTCTCCTGCGTACTTCATAGAATCATCACGATACTTCTCCAACAGAAGCCACAAGGTAATCACAGCTGTGAAGTATTAATATTCACAACACTCCTAAAGGCAACATATGAAACGCAGCACACCACCACATAAGTTCTACCTAGAATTAATATGCTAGCCATAATATTCTTGAAACATTCAATTAACAAGACTGTTCTTTTAGATTTAAAAGGAGTATTTGGAGGTGATTTTCATGGTCTGTATTTTTCAAAGAACCTTCCAGGCTATGGACTCCTGCTTACTCATCCATAATGAGTTGCTCTCTATCAAGCAGCAATACCCAAAATCGCGTCATTAGCCTTCGCACTGGGCACAGTTTAGACTTCCCCCAGTGACAGCAATACAACATTACACATCTAAATGTCGCACTACAGCTCATGTTAGTGAAAGAGGAAGACGTGTTCTTTTACTGTTTCCCCATAACTCCTTTCTCTCATCTACAGAGTCACTTGTATAGGTTATAAAAACCAGAGTCAGTTCTAGCACTACCCACTAGATCCAGCCCCCTCTGAAGAGGACCCCGCCACTGCGATCACATGAGGCTTTTGGGTGGCATTGAGACAGAAGCCACTGCATTCTGTTCCTGACCCACCTCCAAAGACTCCTGCATATTCCTTTATGCAAAAGGCATTTAGTCCACATGTAAGAGTTGCCAAAGTCCTAACAGCTTCAGCATTGCTAAAAAGCCCAAGCCCCAAGTGTCCTCTGAGATTAAAGTCAAACTCTCAGCTATGAGCCAGAGGAAACAAACTAAACGCTTTTAGCACACAATGAGACAGGACAGACATTTCCATTCTAAAATGTATAAAGATGGGAGTAGGAAGAATGGGAACAACGCAAGATGAAACTCCAACAGGCGAACGTCCAGTTGGTAAGCGACTCAGCAAGGCCGCTAAACAACTCACTCATTCGTCCCCTTTCATCATCACTGGCTATTGCATCAGGGTTTGCAAGGGAATGAGTTTAATGAAGGCACATAACTTCTAGGGTTGTTTTACAATAGTCACCCAAAGAGTCAACTGCAAAAGAGTTTGAGCGATTCATCTATGCAGTAAAGGCACAAAGCATCCAGCTGGAGGATCCCATGGCAATGTCCTCCATGAATCCAGCTGGAAGACTGCAGGCTGTGCTCAGGATAAGGACTAGAGCTCTCCTGAAAAGAACCACCCATCATAAGTGACAGCATGAACCCACGCTCGCCCAGTGACGAGAGCAGCTGAGTTCATATCAGGAGAAGCAACATGACAGGCCTCTCCAGGAGAACCAACAGTGCACCGGCTACTCCTCCCGTTCTCTTTTCACACTGCTGGCAGCAGTCCTCAGCGGGGGCTTCCACAGCCAGATCCATGCTAACTCAGTTCATCTGGGTGTCACAGGGTCAGCACTAGGTAATCCTCCACATCGGCCCAGCAACTAACTGGATGGCTGGACAGCAAGACCGGGTCCACATCAATGGCACAGAAGTGGGACATGGCCTTTACTGGTGGATCCAATCGGCCTACAGAGTTTGCTGTTGAACCCTCAGCTGAGTGCACTTGCGCCTCTTGCCAATGAACGGAGGATGCAGAGAAGTATCTCCAATGGTTACACTAGCCTCAGGACAACATTGGGAGGTTGATTCTGCGCTAGAGCCTGGGGTAACCAGTCCGTAACTCAGAGTAATGCATGGCAGGAGAGTTTGCATGGCCCTTTTATTCCAGGAATGACCCTGCGGGCATTCACAAAGTAAGTGTAGAACCAGCTCTTTTCAAACCAAGAACATCATATGTGCACAGGGTTCCCTCTGGGTGCTAACTGGCTGGCTCCTGGTGATCAGCCTGGTGGCCCTGAATGACTGTCATGCTGTTCTGATCTGGCATGCAGTATGACTCAAAAGCTGAAATACAAATATTTCTTCTTTTTTAAGACAGCAGGCATTTCGCAGGAATCTTCCCAAAAATCTGCCCAGCACCCCACCTCTCCTCTGACTGCAGCAGCTCCCTTCTGAAGAGTTTTATCTCAGCTCTGCAGTGGGAATACTGAACATAAATATATATAATTACTCTACATTAATATAATTAGTCCATCTCTCTCCTGATCCAGAAATGGTTGTCCATTTTTAGCTGCTAATGGTTGAAATTATTTATGTCCATTTGTTCAAGTACTAAAAATGGACTCTTAGAAAAAGAGTGGGGAGAGCTTACCCAGAAAGGACCCTTTCATCGGTCTCCTCCGGCTTGGAGCCATCGCCTATCTTCTTGGAGATGGGATGGTAAATGGGGAGATTAGGCTCCCGCAGGCCTTCTGTCCATTTATTTCCTGCGGTGAATCACCAGAACGCTGACGAGACTCAGCACTTTGGGTGCGTTCAGGCTCACAGTGCCACGACCAGCAGGACTGGACACGCTGTCCCTGCTGTGCGGGGTGGGGCTCCTCTCAGGACAGAAGACAGGCACACAGAGGACGGCACAGTCCTTCTGTGCTCACGCGGTCTAGCTCCACTGACTATTTTGAAACCTCAGACAGCCCAAATATCCACATTCTGAACCCCACATCAGAAGTAGTTGCAGGAAGGTGATTGTATATAAGTACCTTCTCACTTACAACCTGCGGGGAATCAAAGTACTCCTTATAGTTGGTGTAGCTGTAGTTTGTTGATCTTTATACAAGAGCTGCTGCGTTGCAGCTGCTCTGATCTTTGGATCCTTCATTTTGCTATCATAACAAATCAGTGAGGTAAGAATGATGGCGCCCGTCCTGTAAGTGTGAACACAGAGGCTGCACACATTTAGGAAGCACATGTCCAGCTAGTGCTTAGACACACGGGATCAAGCACAGCCTTCTGAGTCCTGTGTCTGTCACTAATCCTGAAGATTGATTGATTTGGTGCAGGGTCTCCCTGTGCAGCTCAGACTCCTAGTGATCCTGTGTCCCAGCCTCCCCAGCACCGGGATTAGGGGTGTGTGCCACCATGCCTGGTGTCACTGGCCAGCACAGAGCAGGGCCAGCATGGCAGGCAATGCTGGGGTTGAGCCCAGGTCCTTGTGCTTGCTGGGCAGGTGCATACACTGCCACGCCCCCTCCCCAGCCTATCCGTGACTTGTCTTCCTGTGTGGTCATGGTATTCGTCTCACAGCCATCCTGAGAAGGACAGGAGAGCCCCACTGAAAGGTGAGAAAATTGTAGTTCTGGGAATTAAGCCATCTACCAGAGCCAATGGCACTCAAGCGAGGTGCAGAATGACTCAGTTTGTTTGTCCCCTAACCCAGGCCTGTCATCCTGCATTAACTTCTTTTTTTTTTTTTTTTTTTTTTTTTTGGTGGAACCAGGGATCAAACTCAGGACCTTGAACTTGCCAGGCAAGCACCTGTGCCCTTGAGCTATCTTCCTGGCCCCTGCATTAACTTCTTCATGCAAAATATGACTTAGCTTATCTGTGATAGAAAACCTAGCAGTTAATTTGGGCAGCGTGTGAAAGAGCAAGCTTGCTACTGGTGGCCGTGCAGGGCTGTTCTGAGGACGGGGGAGCAGAGCCGCTCCGGCCAGATGCCTACACGGGGCTTCCCCAGCCTTGAGTCTGGGGTCCTGTTTGGACTGGTAGATGCCAAGCAGCTACCCCAAGGTCAGCGGCGATCATTTAATGGAAAGGAGACCTGTGTATGCGTGTGTGCATGCGTGCGTGAGTGTGTGTGTTCCAAGAAATAGGGTCCAGAGTTGGGTTGTGGAATTTAGAGTGACAGATTTATCTGCTAATTCTGTAACTGTGCTCAACCTTTAAACCCTTGTGTTCCAGGGGTGTCCTCTGGAGATGGTGCCACGTGGGGAAAGTGGCTGGGATGCGCAAAAGAGGTGGGGCTGGAGCTTGGGCTCCCACCTGACCTGAGTCCCGGACTTCGGGCTGCCTCACTATAAGCCCTGGATCAGGCGAACACAGTGGTGGCCACGCTCTCCAGGTCTGCGGCTGCAAGGCTGGCCAGGAGGGAGCCATGTACATGTGGAATACCCTGGGCAGGTAGGAGGCCACTTCGCAAAGCCACGTGCCTTCTGGAGCTGCCCCTGGGATGGGAGTGAACCCCTCGAGTGTGGGTTCTCGCTCAGCCTGGCCACCATAGAATGAAGGAAAAGGAGCACTTCTCTTTTATTGCTAGGAGGACTGTATCACCTGCATTCCAGGTGATGGATATAAAAACACTATTTTCATTTTCTTTTTTCAATCATAGCAACTAAAGTTGAGTTATGATACTGGACACTGACAGGTTCTGGCCCTAGTATGAATTGCTGAATTATTATGGTGGTCATCTAATATGGCTGAAGCCCTTAAAACAACAGCTTATCTTCCCGCCACCTCCGGGAAGGCCCCAATCAGCTCCTCAGGTAAACCTAAACATCCTCCTCAAATCCCACCCCTGGTAAATGGTCATAAAAGCCTCAGCCTCCCTTTGTTCCAATTCAGAGAATTCCTTATCCTTCCCGAATTCTCTCCATGTCCTCCAGGAGAATAAAGCCCTTTTCTCTTTTCCTTCTGCCTGTTTCCCGGCTGCGACACCGCGGAAAACCTATCATTTGGTGCCCTGACTCGGATCGGTGGGCCGTGTAGCTCCTGGGGCACCCCTGCCCCGGTTTTGAGCTCCCCCACCGAGCCGCCTTCTGCTTTTGCTTCTGCCTCTGCCCCGTGCCTTTGCTAGCTCGCATCTACCACCGGCCAATTTAAATTCACACAGGTGAGCCCCAAAACTCGTCTCAGGGAATCCCGTCTCGTAAATCGTGAGCTCACGTCGGGATCCCCACTCGTCTCCCTCGGCCATCTGGCCTCGGCTCCCCACTTTTTCTAGTGACGACTGATAAAAGTGGGTGTTAGCCCTCTCTCGCTCTTATACTCACTCCGGGCTAAAAAGTGACAACTTTTTAGTGGGAAGTGACGTCAGGCTTTGCCCTAATCTCTGGCTCACCTTTTAATTCGGCCACTATGGGAAATATTCCTTCCCACCCACCAAAACACACTCTGGTGGGCTAAACAAACTTCTGTCACATTGGCAAATGGCAGGATATCTACTATATTTGGGCTTTTTTCTCTTTGGGGACATGTCCCTCCCTCCTTTGTCCCTCTTTCTCTCAAGGTCTCTCCATAGTCTCTTAAGTCAAGGACAGATCAGATTGTGCTACATGGCCACCCGCAGAACGCGACCCTTGCAGCCCCACCGTCCCTCCATACTATGCCACGGGCTAGGCCTCAGCCCTAGCTACTGCTCCTCAATTCACCCTCTCACCTCTTTATCTTTCAGGAACTACAGTGGTGCCTTACACTCTATTTTGCCCCTCCCCTGCCTTCCTCTCAGCTGCCAGTAGGTCTACGTTCCTCACATTCCTTGACAAACCTCACCGATTTACAATTCAGTCTTTTTTTCTTCCAAAATCCCACTCTAAAACAAAAACCAAAAATCAAAACTAGTAACTCATCTTTTTCCCCCAACAGTGTGTGCCCAGCACTGCTATCCCCCAAACTATAACAGCCCTTTGCAACTGAGCCTGATGCTTCGCTTCTTTGCTCCTCACTCCCCACCCCTGCCAGTCACCTCTGCAGGCAGTCCCAGGTTCTGGACTCCCCTTATCAGTGCTCCTCTATTGTGCCTTGCCTAATCCTTACACTCTGCTAAGTAGTTTGCTCCCACTCCAGAAATAAGAGGTTTTTACGTTTTCCCAAATTCCTCTTATAAGAGATCTCTGCTAATTAACCTAAAAAAAAAAAAAGTTCTGACTAGTCTCTCATAATTATAAAATTTAAAAAGTCGCCATAATTTGGCCTGATAAAAATATATTTGAGTGCACTCTTATTTTATGAAGATGTCTGTGTGTCCTGTATGTACCTGTTTGTTTTTATGTCATTCTGTAAACAGCTGTTCCTTTTTTATTTGAGCTCTAAAATATAGACTTAAAAGCATGCTTTCTCCTGGGTTACCAGCTGGTCTAGGTAATTTCAAAATTAATTTATAATTAAATAACCATTAAAATGGAAAAAGATTGTCATTGGACAGGACTCTCAATTGATGAATAGAGGGTGGCCAACCTTTGTTCCTCAGTGGAGAGCCCCCAATAATCTCCTTAAAAGACACACCCAATAATTTGATCATTGTTTAAAAGACAAAAGTTCTCAAAAATAAGGTTTTCTCACAAACGATGCTTAATATATTAAACATATTCATGAACTCCAAAATACTATATACTACAATATAAATTTTCTTTCAGGATTTAAATGTGCCTTTCTCTTATGCTCCAGGTATTTATAATAAGAGGTCCTTGTCAAGCCAACATGAGGTCATCAGCCAAATAATAATTTTCTAACTCAGTTTCATGTGATGTATTTCCTATGTATGTGACATTATATTTAGAGATACAGTTCCTGTCAAGTCAACATGAGGTTACCAGCCAAGTAATAATTTTCTATCTAAAATGTATGTGATATATACCCTGTGTATACTTAGAGATGCTAAACAAAATGGAGATTTTATATCACTGTTAAGCTACACTGCTATGTATGACTATTGATGTCAAATATTTCTACAAAATTATATAACTGTTGTTCATTACATTCTATAGGGATTTAACTGCTAAAATGTCCATGGTTGATAAATAATAGTTCTCTGGTTATACTGTATTTCAAAGTACTTGATACTAACACAAAGTTCTAATAATCAAGGGTATGACTCCAAACTAAACATATTAATATAGATACAGATTCCTCCCCCAAAAATTGTTATTAATTCCTATTTTATATCTCTATTTGTTCCTGACATTCATGCCAAGCTAAAAAGACAAATCTCGGCCCTCAAACTCCACAGGAAAACTTAATCTAACTTTCTGTGTTTTCAATAATAGAGACCAAAATTAACTGTATATACTGCCAACTTTTGGCTGCGACACTCAGGACTCCTATAAAAGCAGGGCCTTGACAAGGTAACACTGAGCCTAAACAATGCTGCCACCCAAGCCAAGTGCGGTGAAGGACACTGGGCATGAGCCTGCCCCAACTTATAGTCATTGCTTGGACATCTGCAAGCTGGAGGGTCACTGGAAATGTGAATGCCCTGTCTGCCAGAGAGCGGATAAGTCATCCAGTTCCCTGCCCTCACAGAAAATCTCACTTCGGCCAGATCCATATACGTGACCTGCTTGGTCTTGCCGCTGAAGAGCAACAACGGAGCTTGGGTTCTATGGCCTACATCGAGGCACCTTTGTCAAGAGTCCCGAGTCTCGCTAGACATCTCAGGTAAAAAAAACTCTTTTCTTGCTGACACAGAGACCAGATACAGTGTTCTTCCTGAGTTCTAAAGTCATCATATTAGCTCTAGAGTCTCCATAGTGGGTATTGATGGCCGACCTACAGGACCCCTTGAGACAGGCCCTTTCCTTACTGATGTCAGACACTGTTCTTTACTCTTAATTTCCTTGTCATTCCAACAGGTCCCATACCTCTCATGGGGAGAGACCTCCTCCAAAAACTCCACTTCTCTTTCACCTCTCTGTTCCCCCACAGCATACATCCTACAAACACGACCTCAATGGACAGCCAGCTCCTCCCTTCTTCTTCCCTTGTTGACCATGTACTCTGAGACACTTCCAGTCCCACTTGTGCCACACATGCTATTCATAGGCTAGTGTACCTCAAAGATCCTACAACATTTCTCTATTTTCTCCAGTACCTGGTAGCCTCCAAACAAAAGACTCAAGCCCATCATTCTTTGCCTCCTTATCAATAGCTTTCTTAACACTGTCCACTCACTATATAATACCCTCATTCTTTCTGTACTCAAACCCAATGACTCCTATTATTTAGTTCAAGACCTCAGAAACCCTATACTATGCTCTCTCATACCCCTCCTTCCACTGCTCATTTTACTGTCCTATACCTTAAAGATACCTTCTTCACCATTCCTTTGCACTCAGATTGCCAAGACCCTTTTTGCCTTCTCATGGACTGATCCAGACACTCCAATCTCAGCAGCTTACATAAACAGTCCTACCTCAAGGGTTCAGAGATAGTCCTCACTTCTTTAGCCAAGCCC
>PVJA010054034.1:0-11736 GCA_004027025.1 Myocastor coypus
GGCTCAGCTCCCAGCGGTGGGGTTTGGGCTGGCTTGGGACAGGAAGTTAGTCTCGGGAACGCAGAGGCGGGGCCGAGGGGCGCAGGGGCTTACCCGCAGCGGGTGCGCGGGCTCAGCTCCCAGCGGTGGGGTTTGGGCTGGCTTGGGACAGGAAGTTAGTCTCGGGAACGCAGAGGCGGGGCCGAGGGGCGCAGGGGCTTACCCGCAGCGGGTGCGCGGGCTCAGCTCCCAGCGGTGGGGTTTGGGCTGGGCTGGGACAGGAAGTTAGTCTATTTAATCAAGTTTTAGAGGTACCTCTACTACAAATACAAGCCCATTGTCACTGCCAATGTTCAAGGGTAGGCCATATCCTGGGAAGCCAGGGTCAGGGACACAAACCGTGAAGTCTGAGCTGGCTGCAGGGGTATGGTTGCCAGTGCTGCAGCTTGAGTTTGAAGAACACACAGTGGGGGGTAGTTCTGGCTCTGGATAAGAAGTATCATCTGGGATTACCAGGTACATTTTTTTTTTTTTTTTTGGATGGCTTTGATGTTTCAGTGAATCGGATATCTGGAGGGAGCTTAGACCACTGGACTGGATTGTTTTGCAGGTTCCCAAATAGCAGCAGGAAGCAGTATCAGGAGAGCTCTGGTCAAAGTAGCTTGTCCAAGGTGACCACTGTGTATTAAGCCTGTTGGCCTCCATTCCTAGAAGAGTTCCTTTCTGTCTGCTTCCATTAAACAGGATGTACTCAGCATGTGTCAAGGGTTGATATTTAAGTCTTGTTGGCTCAGGGACAGTTGCTCAGGCAACGTCATGCAGGGTGTAGTGGGCCCTGCTCTGTGAGCAGGTACATGGTAGGACTGAGTGCTTTTGTTACCACAAGAGTCAGGTGACAAGTTTTACATGAGAGTTCCATGCTGTTGGGTGAGGTACAGCAGAGAATTGGGCTCCTAGACAGTTAGGCTTACCTGGCCTAAGGTAAGCTTATTCATTTTAAGAATAAACTTATTCTTTTTTTGATCAGAAAGTTAGTGGCATGAAGATAAAGGCGGATGGTAGCCCTTAGTGACTGGATTAAAGCATTTACACAGGCATTGTTTTTGTGAACTAAAGGATTCCGTCTTTTGTAGAAGCCAGTAGGTCCAAGAAATTTGCAGAGTTTCTTTCTTGTAGCCAGTTTCTGACAAGTATTGCGGCAGAGCTTTTGTGTCCTTTCAGCAGGTAGCTTGGTTGTCATTAATCAGAAGTGCTGTGGTATTCTGCTCTGGGAAATCAGTGAGGCCGACTGTGGGGGCCCCTGCAGAGAGGGTCAACAAGTTTTGAATCTCTGGGAGGCTGAGTCCAGGTCACTTAATTTTTTTTAATTTAATATTTTTATTGTTTAAATTTAACAATGGTTATATTACATATTTTCGTCATCAGATCAGTTTAGATTAATACATATAGGTATGTAAGATTGATCAAACATTTAAACATTAACCCTTTTAAATCAACATTACTTTTTTTTTTCTTTTCCCCTTTCTTTTTTTTGAAAGTTGACATATTGCATATTGTCCTCACAATTGCTCTACAGAGTACAGTGTGTGGGCATGACCCACCTCCCTATTGATGTTGCTTAGAAAAAAAAAGAGGGAAAGAATGTACTTCTCTTTGGACTAAGAGAAAGCAGATACATACACAGTCGAATGTTCTGCAATTGCAGTGGGCCACCAGTGAAGCTTGTAATGTTGGAGGCTATTGAATCTAAGCCTCCTAAAGCTCATCTCACCAATCTAGCTCTGCGTTTCATGCATTGTAATTAAGCATTTTTTTTTCTTGCAGGTCAGTTAATTTTTGAGTCCACCCTGTGGTCTTTATGGAGTGTGGCTGGCTGACAGTAGCCAACCGAAGGCAGAAGGAGGCATTCCTTAGGCCTTAGGCAGGTGTCTCAGCAGGCCATGGGTCAGAACAGAAGACTGCGGTAATGCCTATGGGTGGCAGTCTTGGCAGTACTGACAGCTCAGAGATCTTGGACTGACTTTATAGGCAGGAGAGGTGCATTTCAGCAGTTTTACAGTCTATAAATAGTTTTCAATTCAAGTGGGGGGGGGCAGAGAAACAGGCTGGCATTGTCACAAGCCAGAAAAGAGCAGTTTTTGGTTTGTAGCAAAATTCAGCCAGAAGCTCGGAGGCCCTGCATACTCCCTGCACCCATGTGTGTGCAACAGCTCCGCTGACTGCCTGTCCTCAAAGTGCCCTTTTCAACTCAGACACTCAGCTTAAATATCACATGGTTTCCTCTAATATGAAAAGTCAGTATACATAAAGTCTGAAATAAAATTCTTCATATTTACATTTTCAGGGGCAACTAATGCAATAAGAGGAGGCAGTATTTTAAAATGTTCCCTTAACCCCCTTATCTAATTAGCCTCCACAGCAACCTCAAGGAGGAGGATTTTAATATGGTTTGCATGTTATAAGTGAGGACTCTGAGGCAGCAGAGATCTATGCACTGGGTAAGAGGCCCTGTGAACTGCACCAGGAGCACTGACCTAAGGTAGGTTCATTCACTTTTGTGGAGGCTGTGCTGGCCTCTTGTCTCTGCTGAAAGTCTGTTGTGTAACTCTGAGGAGACCTATGGCATAGGGTCAGCATTGTATTATCCTTTGGACCTGCCCAGATATGTGATGCTCTATATATTGGTTGTGCAAAAGACTTTTTCGGGGGGCATTTTTTTCAGTACTGTGGATCAGTTCCAGGGTCTTGTATATGGTAAGCCACCATTCTGTCGCTGAACTACATTCCCAACCTTTTTTTACTTTAAAAGAGGTACTTGCTAAGTTCCTCTGTTGTTCAGGCTGTATTTTAGTTTCCTCTTGCCTCAGCCTACCAGAAGGCTGGGATCACAAACATATGCCACCTGCCTGCATTTTTATTTTATTGTCGAGCAAACCCTGATAGGTTCAGCTCTTTCCAAGTGATATTTTATTACCTTTGTAAAATCTCTCCTGGAGTTATTAAAGAGAAGACAAGAGGGTCAACTGGGCCTCCTCACCTACCTGCAGTGTATAAAGGCCTTGTGTTTATGACCAAGATGAGCCTCCCTCTGCTGAGCAGCTGGTGTTTGAGGCCTAGAGTGAGAGCTCACGACCAGCCTAGAGGAACGTCAAGAGGAGCCAGGAGGCCTAGCCTGAGGAGGCACATCCACGGAGGGCCACCTAGGGCTGGTAGAGGTCACTCTACCCATGTCTGATGGTGTAAGGGTGATGGTGAGGGCTTTGTTTTGTGGGTGACGCTGGGTGACTAAGGTCTTCCTCTAGGCAGTGAGGAGTGGGAAGCCTCAGGTCATGCCTAGCAGTTTTGGGGCTGCTCTGGTGCCCATGTAGGTACAGTGGCTGCTGAGCCAGGCAACAGCCTTCCAGGGTGTGCTCTCCACCCCTCCTACAGCCCTGCTTCCAGCTGACACCTGCTGAATCCCTGCAATTTGGATCACTTGGAGTTCTTCAGAGCCAAGAAGATGTATGTGTTTGTGTGTATGTGTGTATACAGCGAGAGAGAGGGAGGATAGAGGGAGAGATTCAGAAATTAGGGCAGCTCACACAACTACAGGGGAGACAGGCAAGACAGGCTGGCAGACTGCTGACCTAGGAAGGTTTGGCCACAGCATCTTCAGCAGTCTGCAGGCTGGAAGTCAGTCTTTTCCTACTTGAGCTTTCAGCTAGCTGGGTGAGACTCACACGTGTCAGCTCTGCTCAAAGTCTGCTGCTTTAAATGCTAATCTTTACTAAAAAGCAAAAGCCCTACCTAGAACATCTGGAGTAGTACTCAGCAACACATCTCAGCCTTGTGGTCCAGCCAAGCTGACACATAACGTCAGTGCACTGCTCTTTGTTCTTTCACCAGAGCCTGCTTCTACTGTATTTTCTACCACCCAGCATATTAAGAAGAGAAGTAGATTGCTTCTTGGAAGCTTAAAACTCATCTTGGTGATATGTATTAATTTTTATGCTCTCATTATTGGGCTCTCACTTTAGCATGGCCTAATTTCCACTACCAGGAATAGGTTGTGTGTTGCACTAATGGGAAATGATCTATTTTGTGGTTTGCACAGTCACCCTTTTGTGTCTGGTGCTCATCTATGAGTGCTGGCGTGGAGAAGCTGGAGGGAAGCATCTTTTCTGCTTATTTCTGCACTAAGATCCCAAGAGAGAAAAATACTTGTGTGCTCAGGGGGAAAATGCATTATGTTATAGATATTTATGCTATCATAATCAATACAACAACATCCAAGTATCTTCTAGTTGGTAAACTTTGCAGAGGGTAAAATAATTTGGTGGAAGCCAGGGGCTTCTCGGAGCTCAGTTTGTATTTCTGTTTGAGTAGCACCCATTTTCCCATAAAGACTAACAGTTAAGTACTGATCTTTGTGGAAAATATAATTAACCCAGTGACAAAATACATTTAGACACATGAGCAAGCCTTCCAAAATTTATATGCCTGTATCATTCTCAGTAGGTGGACCACATTTTTTTCCAAATCAGAACAATTTTAATCAGTTCAATATTTATAAATACAACAATAATTTTAAATGTTTCAGTGTGTCAAATAGCCACATTTAGTTTACATTTGGCTGGGCATGGCAGCACACACCTGTGATCCCAGCACTCAGAAGGCTGATGTAGGAGAATCATCATGGGTTCAAGGCCAGCCTGGGCTACATAGTGAGACCCTATATGAAGAAAACAAAAAATAAAAACCAGTGTAATGGTTCTGAATCATCTTTTAAAACATCATGACATTGCTCCTCATTGACATGCGAGAAAATATAACATTTTTAACTTGATCTATTTGTCTGCATCTAAGACTAAGAGAATGGTAGGTAACATAGACCCCTTAAAGGCAGGGACAAAGTCTTCTATTTCTCTGAACAAAGGACTCAGTGCACTATTTTGTTCATCTGGCTTTTGTTCCAAGGATGCTCCAGAGGAAGGCCTGGTCTACTTGAGGCAGGCCACAGCACTGAGGTCTTCTTGCTATTTGGGCAGTTCTGTTAGCAATAAGGAGGACGGGGCTGTGGCCACAGGTACACTGTGCTCTGCTTCCTTGACTCTTCCAGGACTTGTGAGCACAGGTAGAGAAGCTTATTCATGAAATAGAGAGAAGTCAAGGCTCTCATATTTACAGACAAAGAAATGGCTCTCCATGTGTAAAGTGAAGAGGCTAACAAAAGTCATGTGAATGACGTTGGGCAGAATCCCAAGGACTCTGTGGCACAAGTGCCTGCCTGGCGAGTGCAAGGTCATGAGTTTGAACCCTGGTCCCACAAAAAAAAAAAAAAAAAAAAAGACCAAAGAATCCCAAGAACTCAGCAGCTTATGCTGGGTGAGGCTTGTGGACCCAGCTTTAAGCACTACTGCTGTTGCAAAATGAAAATAACATGCATGGAAAGGACTCTATTTCAAAAACAGAGAAACACATTAATCATTTGGACAAGTTATTTTATTTTTGTCCTTTTCTCTATACCTTGTCCTCTGCTTTTGTTCTTCTCTGCATTGCTCTGGACTACAAGGCACTGATAATGCCTTTGGAAGGTCTTGTTGTTGCATAAGCCAGAACCATCAGGTGGCCCCAGTGGGATCATGGAGAACTCTACCAGTCAGGATTCAGGCCTTTCTTTTGTCTACTTAAATCTTCAGTGTTCTCATAAATCAAGCGGAAGACATTTTTTAGAGATTTGAACAGCAGCCTTAAGTAAAAATTGTTTTAAATGTCATTGGTGGGGCTTAATCTTTCATGAGTCTAGTCTTCTATAGTCAATGAAATTTTTAGTCAGAAAACTTAGAGCTATTATGTTTCTACTTGAGGGAATTTTGGAGAAAGTTCTGCCAGCTCTGAGTGGGGAGGAACAAGGCAGGTGAGAGAGATTCTGGCCCTGAGGAAGTTTGGCAGCTTCTCAACCTGTCAAAGCTAGTCCCCAGGTTATTAGCTGAGCTGATACTGCAGTTTTTCAAGCTTAACTCCAAATTCCAATAGGCTGCTGTTTCCATGGTGAAGGACAAATGTGGACTTTCTGAAGGGATTGGATTGTCTCTGGGTTTAAGAGAAGTCCTGGTAGCATTTAAGGATGTTCTTCTGCCTTTTTTCTCTTGTGTTTGCCAGTAAAGGTGTAAGTACATTAAACAATGATACAGCATAAGATGCTCAAAAGAGTAGCATCTAGAATGGAGTTTGGATTAGAGTCATAGTTATGAAGGTGAGCTCATCATCTTTGGGATAATATCCTGTCATTATCTCAACATTACCACAACCTGACTTCCCTGAGTGAGTTCAAGCTAAGGAATGTGTACATTGTTTCTTGGATTTGTCTATAGTTACCATGGCTTTGTAAGCGCAATGAATGAATCTAGGCCATTATGTCCCCTCAGATATGATTTGTCCAATAAAAATTAGACCTGACACATGGTTAGACACTACAGAATCAAAGAGCTAGAGGTTAGTAAGTTTTCCAAGTAGAACATTTACTGCTTTAGATTTATAGGGAATTCTTATGTTTTAATATGGAAAAGCATGCACTCAGGGAGGGAATGTAACCTAATGACATCTAGTCCTTGTTATCTACCTTTAATGATGGGCAGCCCACAGCCAGCTTAAGTATCTGTCTTCTACCCCCTCACCACAATGCCGCCTTCTACCCGGCCCACCCTAGATATCATATCATGTATTTTAGCATAAATTTTATTTTGACAACATACTTGATTTAGAAAAATATTCAGTTAGATGCCAATTTTCTTGGGAGAAAAAAAAAACTTAACGATCTTTCTTTATAGTGAGGCAAAAATGTATAATTGGATATTAATTGCATGATTTTAAGAAAGCTTAATAATTTATGTCAAAAAAAATTCATGTCACTTTTAACTTGCTGACATTGATACTCACAAATCTGTGGCATACTAAGAGCTTTATTCCATTTTAGGGAAACTGATTAAGGCTCAGCCATGACTGGTGGAAAGTCAACAGTTAGTGAGTGACAGAGAGTGAAACGGTCTTCAGCTCCAGCCTCTCCATTCTTCCCACAGTTCCCTGTAAGCACAGTATCAAGAAAAGGCTGGTGAGATAGCTCAATGGAATAAGTGCTTGCCTGGCAAGCACAAGGTCCTGAGTTCAATCCCTGGTACCAACCCTGGGGAAGCTGAGGCAGAGGATTGTCGTGAGTTTGAGATCAGCCTGGGCTACAAAATGAGCACAAGACCAGCCTGAACTGCATAGTGTGACCCTGTCTCAAAAGGAAAAAGAGAAAAAAAGGCCAAGTGGACATGGAATCATTATTATTGTGATCTTTTTCATGAATGGCAAAACAACTCAGAAAAATTGAGGCTCAGGGGAATTTTTAAGTTTAGCCAATGGGAAGTGAGGCTGTGGGCCATGCCCAGGTATTGTCGGATCAGAAAGCACAGCTGGACATTTCCTTTTGTGGTGCCCTGGCTCTGGGCCTGTTCCTGTAGATTCCATTCAATGGTGGACTCTTTCCTTCAGTGGGAAAGATGGCCACTAACATCTCTGGGCTCAGTCCTGCCTATGATCAGCCCAGCAGAAGGAGCTCCACCCTACTGGTTATGTGCTAGAGTGGAAGTGGAGTCAGCTTTCTGCCCTTCTCCTGTTCAAAGTGAGAAGGCAGTGCACTTTGACAGGGCAATGCTAGTGCTGGCACAGGACAGGGAAGCAAGAACTGAAGATCGAAGGCCGTTGGCACCTCTGACCCAGTGCTTACAGATTAGCAGGAAGTTCAGAAAAATATACTGGGAAGGAGGGCTGGATGGCCCAGTGCTCTCAGCCAATCAGATTGCCTGTCTTTTGCAAATCTCACTGGGAAAATGGTGGTGCACTTATGTAAATGTCTATGACTGTTTTTTTCTTTCTTTCTTTCTTTCAGGGTTTATGCATGGGATGGTTTTAAATCAAAACATATTTTCATGTTTACAACGCACTCTTGTGTGCATTATTGCATGTATACTTTACAGTGTTCAGGCAAACACTATCAGCCTCCTGACCTAGACAGGAAGCTAACCTGTGAGACAGCAGGTAGCAGAAGTCTGGCTAAAATGCACCCTGTGCTGTTTCCTAACAAGGGCATTTCAGCTGCAGGCTGGGTGAAGGAGCCATAAGCCCAGGGCTTGCAAGATACATGGCCATCACTCCGGACAAAGATCTGGGGACTGAAGAGTTTCCCTGAGCAAAGATTACTGAATGTGAAGGTTATGGGTGGTGACTTCTGTGTGCCTCATGAATATGGGGCCTAAGCCAATGCACGAACCAAAGGGCTGGGTGGGTATGAGTCCAAAAACTGCTAGATATCTGCTTAGATAAGCAGAAGATGAACTAGAGAGATTGTCTGGCTGTTAGAGGAAAAGAACTATAATAGGAAAATGATGAAAGCTATGGGAAGGATGACAAAAACGCTCCAATGTGTTTCTAAGAGGAATTTCCAAAAGGAATGACACCATCACAGCAGAAGTAGTTGACACTGAAGAAAAATCATTTGGTCCAGACAGAGATGGGTCTGAAAATTAAGATCAAGTTCCACATATCATGCATATTATTAGGAGAAAAAAATCCAACATTCTGACAGAACTGTAAAATTTTAGTGATAGATAAAGAAGAAATTCTCCAAGCATCTAGAAAGAGTAGTTTTCCACAATCACATAAAATCACCAGGCTAGTCTTGGTCCTCTGTAAAGCTGACTGCTAAAAGGAACCTCTGCTTGGGCTCCCCCAAACTAGTGTTTTCAACAAGGACTTTTGGGCAGGCAGCTTAAGTTGGAAATCAATTCCAGGAGACAGGAGAGAGACACTGGAAAGTTATGACATCGGTTTTGACATTTCAGTTGGTTTGTGTTGTGAACAACGAGGCCACTGCTCCTGGAAGCATCTGAGGGTCTCAGTAGGTGGAGCCCCAGCATGTTTTCTGCCCGGAAGTTGGAGGTGAGAGTACCCAACCCCTGGGGCTGGGGTTCCCTGCTGGGAAAGGAGTCCACCTGCGGCCTCACAGGATCCTGTGGCCAGTGTTGGTGGGTGTTGAGAAGGACCCTCAGTCCAGGCAGTGGCTGTGTGATAACCCAGAACTAAAGGTGTCTGGGAAAGAAAACAGAGCAGCAGCTCACAGCATTCTGCAGAAAAAGGGTGTAGCTGAGCATACCCAGCACATTGCCACGTGAGTGTGCAGCTGATGGAAAGGCACACCTGCGTGTGAGCCCATGCATTTCCATTGTCCCACATTGTTCCACCAGCATATGTACAGTCTGCTATTCCTTTTGTCTCCTAAAACTGAGATGAATTGACATGCTATAAAATTCACCCTGTTAAACTGTACAGAGAAGTGTTTTTTGTGATTTGAGATTTTTCATCTCAATTCAAGGCATTGCCATCTAATTCCAAAACACTTCATCACTCCAAAAAGTCCCTCTTAACTCATTCATTCATTCATTCATTCATTCACTCATTCATTCATTCATTCATTCATCAGTTGGATAATTCTTTGTCTCTTTCACGAACTAAACTTTCTTTCATTTACCTCAGTATCTGTAGCTTTGAGAACCACACAAATCTGGGGGCTGAAACCAGAGGTTTCATCAGTTTGAGGCAAGGTTGGGCAGCTGAGTAATGCCTCATCTCAAAAAACCAAAATATAAAACAATGCTAGAAGTTTTCGGATAAGAAAACAAAACCAAAACAAAGGTGAAAGAAAGCACAACTTTGCTATTTGTAGACAACATCACTGATTCAGTAAAGACCCAAGAGAATTGCCCCCCCCCAAAAAAAACTGTCAGAATTCCTAAAACACTGGAAACATGGCCCATGCAAAACATATTAAGATGTGCAATAACTTTCTTTCTTTCTTTTTTTTTTTTTTTGTCTTTTTGAGACAGGGTCTCACTATGCAGTTCAGGATGGCCTTTAGCTCACTTTTATAGTCCAGGCTGGTCTTGAACTTGCACTGATCCTCCTGCCTCAGGCTCCCGAGTGCTGGGATTATAGGTGTGCGCCACCATGCCTGGCTGCAATAACTTTCTTGGGTAGTAAGGACAACATAATTTGCATACAAGGCCCAGGAGAATAGAATAATTTATGAGAAGAGAAAAACAGAGAATACCTGTGTGTGGCCTGGGGTTAGCACTGCTGCTGGGCACTCATTTCTGGTAACCATTTCTGGTAAGCCAGGCTTCTGATCTCTTCTATGTCAATTGGGAAACTGGGAGATAGCTCCGTGGCACTATGTCAGTTGGTTTGATTTAGGGGTGCTTACGACACAGGCTGTCCTCTGGGGTTGAGGTTTGGGCTTCTGTGACACTGTCCCAACCCCACAAACCTTGGGGTTACCAGGGCTTTAGACTTCCACTCGTCCAGTCTCCAGCTCTGTCTTTTACCACAAGACAATCTATAGTTCTTTCCTGGTTCCTTGTTTGCCTGAGTGGGGCAGAGGCAGCATCTCTGCTGTGCAGGACGTTTTCTGCTTGCTGCTGTGAAGTGGTGGTTTTACACTGTCAATTTTAAGTTCCTTATAGTTATCAGCCATGTTCCATTTGAACAGTGTGGATGTAACCCTACCAGGGACTGCAGCCTGAGAAAGTAGGTGCCAGTCTGTTAAGCAGGGAAGAATGGGATATACCAGAAGAAATGACATTTTTAGTGGAAAAATTTATTTTGTTTCTGTACCTAAAATCATATACTAATGTCTAAGGAGAGTCACCTAGAGAGAAAACATTCTCCCAGGCTTTCACAGAAAGCAAATTGGCCAAGCAATGGCCATGACTCATCCGGATGGTTGACACTGACAAAAGATCTAGAAATCACTATGCATAGTTTCAGGGTAAATCCTGAGAGCATTTGACTGACCTTGTCAGATACAAAAGTTACATTTTTTGTTATATAGGTCTTGCTTGATCTTGGTCTTAACCATCCAGCAGAAATGTATAACCACGAGGTATAAAATGTAATACCATATTAATATGTGAGCTGTAAAAGACTCAAGTCAATAGCTTCCAACATTGCCAGTTCTGCTGATAACCCACTACTACTATGGATTATTGGACTATATTGGGTTATTTTGCTGAATTCACACACCTGTAATATTTGAATCACAATGGAACACCCATCTCTGACAAAACAAAACAAAAAGGGGGATATAAATAAAGGACTGTTTTGTAGTATATATATATATATATATATATATATATATATATATATATATACATACTTGGGGAGGCAGGACTGGGGTTCGCACTCACAACCTTGCACTTGTACTTGCCTGGCGGGCACTTGTTCCAAGGCACTATCTCCCCAGCCCCCAAAATATATGTCTGTATATATCGGATAGTTAGGATTGATATACAGCTATTTCCTCTTAGTTCAGTGAGAAGAATGATTTGTACTAATATAGTGTTTAGAAAAGATAAAATGTCTTCATCTTGTACTCTGAATAACTACTGTGAAGACAATTATGCAATGTATTAATTATTGTAATTATCCTACTAACATTTTGAAGTTGTCTCATTGCTATTTCTTTCTCATTAAAATTAGTAAAAAAGAAACAATCTGGCCCTGTCTGCTGTGACAGCCCTGCTCTTGAGTGCGCTGAGCCAGCGATGGAGTCTGGGCATGGTGGTGCATGCCTGTAATCCCAGCACTTGGGACATGGAAGGAAGGGATCGAAACCCCACCGCTGGGAGCTGAGCCTGCGCACCCGCCGCGGGTAAGCCCCTGCGCCCCTCTACCCCGCCT
>PVJA010054035.1:0-11713 GCA_004027025.1 Myocastor coypus
GGGGGGGGGGGAACCTGAGTATATTTAACAAAACAATGCAGCTGAATGTAATGGCACATGCCTATAACTCCAACACTCTGGGAAACTGATGTAGGAGGACCTCAAGTTCAAAACCAGTTGGGCAAAATTTGAGATACTGTCTCAAAGTGGTAATATAGTATAGAAGTTTCGGCTTCAAATTCTAGTACAGATGGGAAAAATATCTGTCATCACAGATGACTATTGCAGAACAGAGGTTACAAAAAAATAAGAAAGGTACAACATCTTTTTCTGGTATACCTCTTCCTCTTCACTCTCCTCTTGCACAGTTGGAGTCTGTGTATTTTCTTGAATGTTTGAGACAGCTTCACCTTGAACTTTGAATTTCTCAGCAGCTGCTAACTGTGCTTGCTGAGATAAATCCTCAATCTATAGAGCAGAAAATAAAAATTTAGGTAAATAGATTCCAGTAAAGAAAGAGAAAGCATATACACCTTTCTGAAACTATCACTCTAAATCCATTTCAGTTAACTTACTATATATTGTAAAATGTATGACTTACTGAAGACTATCATAGAAAGAGAACTAGTTTATATGTAGCTTCTCAGCTATGGCAGTCTCCAGGCTAGCTGACAGCTTAAAGATTTTTTTTTTTTTTTATCATACGACTTAAGAAGGGACTAAGTATCTATGATCCACAATAAAGAACTACACAAGTCAAAAATGTATACAGTGGTGGTCTAGAGGAAAACCTTACCTTGGCTTCTCCAAAAACTATGTAGGTATCTGAAGCGGGGCTTTTATAGACATCTGGTTTTGTGATGACAAAGAGGATATTCTTAGATTTGCGGATAGTGACTCTAGTAACTCCTGTAACCTGCCGAAGACCCAGTTTGGACATAGCCTAAAGAATACAAAGAACATTAGGTTTCAACCTTATAAGCAAAGAACAAGGAACAGTATCATTCCTGGGTTAAGAAAAATTTATACAGCCGGGCGTGGTGGCGCATGCCTGTAATCCCAGCACTCGGGAGGCTGAGGCAGGAGGATCGGTGCGAGTTCGAGACCAGCCTGGGCTACAAAAGTGAGCTCAAGGCCAGCCTCAATTGCATAATGAGACCCTGTCTCAAAAAGACAAAAAAAGAAAAATTTATACAAATTAAGAATAGTGCTGGGTGTGTTGGTGCATGCCTGTAACCCCAACACTTGGGAGGATGAAGGACGGTTGCCACCATGAGTTTGAGTTCAAGGTCAACACGAATATGAGTGAGACTCAAGAGTTAAAAGCAAACCAAACAAAAACAAATTAGGAAGAGAAAAATCAGTTTTTAGAAAAATCCATTTTTCTTGCCATAGTAATTTGTTGCTAAGCAGTATTTTACTGATATCAAGAATTTCAGTTCAAGTGTTCTACTCTGGTTCATTACAGCCTTTAATCTTTGTAACTTAAAATTTTACCTTCCGTGCCTTCTTTTCACTCCGACTCTGTTTTGCTTTACTGACTGGTTCTTCATCAATTTCAGCTGCTGCTGCCAGCTAAAGACAAAACAAATATGAATTAAATGGAACCCAAGATCTAGACATCACCTTCTCTATGTCTATGTGGTTTTTCTTTACCAAGATTTATAGTTCCGAACATAAAAGTCATCTTCATGCTACCTTGGCCCATGTAGAATACTCACAGCAATCATGTAGTAAAGTAAAATAATACCTACCTGGGCTTGTTGTGTGGTTGCTTGTGTGGAATCTTGCTCTTCGAGCTCTGGTACTGATTCATCACTGTCAGATTCTGTTCCAGACCCTAAGAAGACAAAGAGCTTTTATAATGTTATAGTACAGATTTTAAGGAGGTGGCTTGTCTGGACTAGAGATCACAGCTATATGCTAGGCCTTACAATGTTAAATGTAAATCCACTAACTTAAGTGTAGCCAGCTTAAAAGCAACGCCCCTCAAACTAGCACATACATATCTATTAAAAGACTCACCTCCAGAAATGAGGGATAATCACGTTTTTAGCATTAATTGCTTTCTTTCCCTTAAGATCTTCATTTCTTGGCATAGGTATCCACAAAGCACCTATAGAACTCTAGTAGTTCAATCATCTCAGAAAAGTTCTAGTAAAAGGTTATCCCAGGTACTTAACTGAAGCAATAATAAAATGATGGGGCGGGGCAGAGCAGGCAGGTGCTTTCCCCTTATCCTTTAAACTTAAATTGGAGAAGGCCAGAAACAGTTATGCATGCACATTTGGCCTTATTTTTGAACCATTTAAGCTAATAATTTGATCTGATCAGTGTCTCTGGAAAATCTTGAACGTCAAGTTCTAAAAGTCACCTTTTTTCTTTGTCCTGTGACTTCCCCCATTTCTTTCAAATGTAACTCACATTTTGCTTCCCTTAATTGAAAGGCCAAGCACCACTAAGACTACTGAGAAAAAAAGCATTTACTTATACCATTTACTAGGAAAAAGGTGTCTACATTTTTAAGAAAAGAGAAATCCCTGGGCAACTGGTCATTACTAAGTCTATGAAATAAAAACAAATAAAAATAGCCCCAGATTCCCCAATATTTTTTAGCAAATCCCAGGCCCAGGGACAAAGTTAGTCATGTGTAAGATTAGAGAAAAATTAAAGGTCTGGTGGTAGGTCTTGGTTTTCAATGTCAGGACGGTTAGGTAACAAGACAGCAGACACACAGTTCAGTCTGTACTGTATTATATAAGACACAAAGTACTATTTGAGATAATGAAAACCAAGATTTAATTCTGTATTCCTAGAGCCTTTTGCATTTAAGATTATCATTCTATGTACTATGTCCAAACCCAAGCAGATGTACTGGAGAAAGCGACGCATCATAGGGTTAGTACTGGTGGGCAGCCCCCAAGAGGGGTGTGGGCAACACACCATGCACACAGCAAACCAAGGCAAATACCCTTGTTGTTCTTCAAAACAGGCTGCTTGGCAGAAGGGGTTGGGGCAGGGATTCCGGCAGGTTTGGGAGTGGGCATGTTGACGAGGACCGACTGGAAAGGCATGGCCCCAGAGATTGGTTCTGGGGGAATCAGAGGCGGCAGCTCATCCTCATCAGCAGGTGCTGGGGGCTTAGAGGGCGATTCCAGCACCAGCCCAGGTGAGGAAGGCAGAAACTGTTTAGGAAGCAGAGGGGGAACTGGGGACGGAGCAAGAGGCAGGGAGACTGGTGGGTTGGGTGCTGGAGAGGCAGATGCTGATCCAGCTTTAGGAAGGATCTTTTCAGAGGCCACTGCTGCTACAGGGGTAGCTGTCTTAGACTCAGGAGCAGCACCCAAGAGACCTTCTGCAAAATGAAAATCCCTGCCCTCTTCAGGAGAAATATGGAAGGCTTTTGTACTCTTTGAAGAATCTTTCTGAGTGGGGGCTGTCAATAGAGGAACTGAAGACATGGCAGAATGGGATCTTTTAATATCACTCTTAGCAGAGGGATCAGAACACTCAGGAGTTGGAACACCAGGATTCTTGGCACCTTTGTGAGCAGGAGCCTCAGGGACTGGACTTTCTGGAGCTGGGCCAACAAGTGTTTCTTTAGTATCTGTGGGGCCCTTCTTTTCTGGAAGCCCTTCTGATGCCTGAGGGTCAACAGCCCCCAAGGTACTTTGAACTAATCCTGGAGAAGTAGGGAAGCCTTTAGGGGAGGGAGGAAACCCAGATGTGATGGCAGGAGCCCCTTTGGAGGTGGCAGGAGGGGCTGTAAAAATGGGGGTCTCTCTAGGGGATGCAGTCTCATTGTGAGAGTGAAGTGCCACAGCTGGGAGAATGGGAGCTCCTTCAGAGGATGGAGTAGCTGGGCCCTCCTTAGAGGAGGGAAGGATGCTATCTGGGGGAGTGGAGGCCCTTTTGGGAGCTGAAGCCTTCTGAGGAGTAACAGCTGAAGGGTGAGCTCTTTTGGAGGATGAGTTGGCTGGGGCCTTTTTGGAGGGGGTAGGAGTCATAACTTGGGGAACAGTGTCCTCTTTGGGCATGGTAGTTACTGGGGCCTTTTTTGGGGAGGAAGGAGTCTTGGCTGGGGCAGGTGGGCTCCCTTTGGTTGATAGGGCCTTTTTAGAGGGAGTCATCACTGGAAGAGTGGGGGGTTCTTTGGATACTGTGGCTTCTGTGATCTTTTGGGGGGCAGGAGTCACAGAGGGGGCACTTGAGACACCTTTGGAAGCTGAGGGTGCTGAAGGCTTTTTACGGGAGGAAACTTTGCCTGGGGCAGTAGAGTCCTCCTTGGATGGAGTAGTTGGAGCCTCTCTGGGCACTGCAATTGTAGGGGCCTTTTTGGGGAAGTCAGGAGCCAGGGCAGCAGAAATAGGGGACCCTTTGGGTGAAACTGTTGGGGCTTTCTTGCAGGGCATTTCTGATGTGGGAGGAGTCTCTTTAGGGTCTACAGATGCTGAGGCTTTTTGGGGGTAGGTAGCCATGGCTTTTTTGGAAAGGGGGGAAGTCTCTGTTGGAGGACTAGTAACCCCACTAGGGGAGGGAGCTGCAGCTGCTAGGGACTTTTTAGGGGAAGGAGGAGGAACCAGAGCTGGAGGAATTGAGGCTCCTTTGGGAGATGTGTTTGCTAGAGTCTCTTTGGGGACTGTAGCTGCAGGATTTTTTTGCGGGGGAGTAGTATCTGATGGTAAAGTAGGAACCTCACTGGGGGATGGGGCAGCTAGGGACTCTTGGGGGGCTGCAGTTGCTGGTGGCTTTTTAGGGGTGGCAGGAACCTCAGCTGGGGAAATGGAGGTCCCCTTATGGCATGGTGCTGCTAAGACTTCTTTGGGAGCTGTAGCTGCTAGTGTCTTTTTTGGGGAAGTCTTGGCTGGGGCAGTGAGCGTCTCTTTGGGTGTTACATTTGCTGGGACCTTTGTAGGGGAAAGAGGAGTCTCCCTTGGTGGGGGGATAGCTCCTTTGGGGGATGGAGTCACTGTGGTCTCCTTGGGGGCTGTAGTTGGGGACTTTTTAGAGAGGGAAGTCTCAACTGGGAGACTGGAGGCCCCTTTAGGGGCTACAGATGCTGGAGTCTTTTTGGAGGAAGGAGTCTTGGCTGGGAGAGTGGGAGCCCCTTTCAGGGTTGCAGATGCTGGGGCCTTTTTGGGGGAGGGAGGAGTCTCAGCTGGATGAGCAGAGGTCTCTTTGGAAGAGGGGGTTACAGGGGTCTCTTTGGGTAACAGTGCTGGGGCCTTTTTGGGAAAGGGAGGAATCTCAGCTGGGTGGGTAGAGGTCTCTTTGGGGACTGCAGATGCTGGGGCCTTTTTGGAGTAGGTAGGCGCCTCAGCTGGTGGGGAGGAGGCCCCTTTGGAAAGGGGAGTTACTGGGGCCTCTTTGAGGGATAAAGATGCTGGGGCCTTCTTGGGGGAGGGAATAATCTTAGCTGGTGGGGTGGAGGCCCCTTTGGAAGGGAGAGTTACTGGAGTCTCTTTGGGGGATGCAGGTACTGGGGCTTTTTGGGGAGAGAGGGGAGTCTCAGGTTGGGAAGGGGAGGCCTCTTTGGGGGCTGTAGATGCTGGGGACTTTCTGGAGGAAGGAGTCTTGGCTGGGAGAGTAGGGGTTCCTTTGGGGGATGGAGTTGCTGGGACTTTTTCAGGGTAGGGAGGAGTCTTAGCTGGGGGGGTAGAAGCCCTTTTGGAAGGGATTACTGGAGTCTCTTTGGGGGATGAAGGTGCTGGGGCCTTTTGGGGGGCAAGGGGAGTCTCAGGTTGGGAAGGGGAGGTCTCTTTGGGGACTGGAGTTGTTGGGACCTTTTTTAGGGAAGGTGAAGTTTCAGACAGGGGAGTGGGGGCCTCTTTGGAGACTGTAGATGCTGGGGTCTTTTTGGAGGAAGGAGTCTTGCCTGGGAGACTGGGGGCTCCTTTGGGGGATGGAGTAGGGACCTTTTTAGGGGAGGCAGGAGTCTCAGATGGGGAGATAGAGGCCTCTTTGGAAGGGAGGGTTATTGGGGCCTTTTGGGGGGAGAGAGGAGTCTCAGGTTGGGGAGGGGAGGCCTCTTTGGGGGCTGGAATTGCTGAGGCCTTTTTTGGGGAAGGAGAGGATTCAGGCTGGGGAATGGGGGCCCCTTTGGGGGCTATAGATGCTGAGGACTTTTTTGTGGAAGGAGAAGATTCAAGCTGGGCAATGGGGGCCCCTTTGGGGGCTGTAGATGCTGAGGTCTTTTTGGGAGATGAAGTCTTGGTTGGGAGAGTGGGGGTCCCTTTGGGGGATGGAGTTGCTGGGAACTTTTTGGGGGATGGAGGAGTCTCAGCCAGGAAGATAGATGTCTCTTTGGGGGCTGAAACTACTGGGATCTCTTTGGGGGCTGCAGGTGCTGGCACCTCTGGGGTGCAGTGGGGCATCTCAGGTGGGGGAGTGGGGGCCTCTTTGGAAAACAGGGTTGCTGGGCTCTCTTTGGGAGCTGCAGTTGCTGAGGATTTTATGGGGGAGGGATCAGTATCAGATGAAGGAGTGGGAGCTCCTTTGGGGGAGGCAGAAGTCTTGGCTAGAACTGGGGGCCCTTTGGGAGATGAGGGTGTAGGGGCTTTTTTGTGAGAAGGGGTCTTGGCTGGGATGGTGGGGGTCCCCTTGAGGGACTGGGTTGAAAGGGTTTTTTTAGGGGGTGGAGGAGCCACAAGTGGGGAGTCAGGGAGCCCTGTGCGGAAGAGGGCTGCTGGGGCCTCCTTGGGGGCTGTTCCTTCTGATGAGGAAAAGGGAGACTGTTTCTTGATTAGTGGGTCTTCAGGGCTTTGAAAAGAAAGACTAGCCTCTGGAAGGATGGAAGCTTCAGGGTGAGAAATACAGGAAAAATTTCGAGTCAGATCATCAGTGACACTGGAATCCATCTGGGATTCTGATCTTTTAGAATCATGAGAGATGCCAGTCCTTAAGGGAGATGTGGAGTTGTCCAGGTAAGACACAGTAACAGAAGAACCAGAGTCTTTACTTGGCTGTCCCTCAGCAGAGGAAGCCAAGGGTGCCAATGCTAAGGTGGGAGAAATACCACCAACTTTCTCTCTACTAGGAGAAATGCCAGCTAGTGGAACTGTGGGAAAAGGCAAAGACTTAGGAATTTCAGGGACCACTGCCATGACAGGTGCAGAAACAGAAACATTCTGGAAGGATAAAGTCACACCTGGAGCTACAGGGCAACTTTCACAGGTTGGGAGAACCAAAGGTAGAGTAGTGGGAGTGCAAGTACCCTTTTGAGCTGGGTGATTCTTAGGAGCTGACAAGGCAGCTCCTACAAAAGGACTGGGTGTATTTGCAAGAGTGGAAGTATCTTTGGCAGTTGTAGGAGTCACTTCTACAGCACCAGCACCTTCTAAAGGAATTGCAAGTACTGGTGGGGCAGAAACAGAACTTTCAGGAAACAGACCAGGAGAGCCTGGGCTTGCATGAGGATCTGTCTTAACAACAGAGATTGGGGAGTTGATATCCACAGAAGCAGCAGTAGTGGCAACTTGCTCAGCCATAGGGAGAGGCCCTACAAGGCCCTTTTTTGCTGCAGTGGCTCCAGGGGGAGTTATTTCCAGAGATGATATATTTTGAAGAGAGGAGGAATTTTTAGGGGCTGCCAGGGCCAAAGGCAATAGACTACTAAGTTCTTTTTTGGTAGGGAGCCCTGTCTGGGATGGAGAAATAGGGGCTCCTACATTTACGAATACTGAAGTGGAAAGAAATTTATGGTCTTTGGGAGCTGACGGTAAAGAAAATGGCATTTCAGGAGTAGCTGCTACTTGAGGAGTAGGAAGGTCCTTGCAAGTCATAGGTATACCCAATGCAGTAGCGGAAGTGGATTCCTGACTACTTATAGGACCTGATGAAACTGCAGAAGACACACAAGCAGCTACCTCAAAGGCAGTAGTAGTTACTGTAGAAGTTGTAGAAGGGCTAGTTACCATAAGCTGAGTAGTTTTATCAAAAGAGACAGGAATTTGTTTAAAGTCTGCTCCTGAAGGAGGAACTTGAGTTACCAAAGGCTGATGAGTAGCATTAGGTGGCCCTTTGGGAATGAGAGAGGATGAAGGAGTCAAAAAGTAAGCAGCAGCTAGATCTGGGGAGACAGAGGGACTATGGGACGTTATACTAGCAATAGCAGACTGGCCTTTGTCAGCAGAAACAACCAGAGCTGAGGTGGGAGCCTTGACGGGAAGGGAAGCTGTAATACCAGTATCCAGCTCCCTCTTGGAAAAAAGAGGAAAAATCTCAGATCTCTGAGATGGGTAAGAGGCCTCCATGGAAGAATGATCTATAGAAATGGTACTCATTACCGGATCTGATAGAGTGTTAGGACCTGTTTGACCTAAAGGTTGAGTAAAAGAACCTAAAGAACTCTGATGAAAAGGTACAGGATGGGTGCTCAGAGAAGTGGGAAAAACGGGGGGGATATTTGGAGTTTCAGTGTTTTGGGAAGAAGAGGTCACTTCAGGAACCGACTGAGCTGAAAGAAAGGAGGTAGCAGGTGAACTAATAGGTCCCTTTGGGCTTAGGCTTAATGGATTTTGTGGCATCAAAGCTAGGGAAGCAGGAATACCTTTGACCTGAGAAGTACTAGGTGGTATCTGAGGACCAGAAGACACTATGGATTCACCAGGGGCCAAAGGAGTCACAAGGTGGGGAGGAATTCCACTGATTGTAACTGGAAGACTTGGGAGAGCATCTTTTGGATTAGGGACTACATGAGAGGGAACTTGAATGGGAAAGTTCTTTGGTTCTGAGGGAGTGATGGGAGCTGACAGAGATGTCACTGATCCTGACTCAGCTGCAAATGAACTCTTCTGAACTGACTGGGGAGCCAAGGCAACCAGAGCCAAGGGAGCTGAACAGGAATGGGCACCTTTCAGAGTTGGCCCTAACATGGGAGAGGCCAGGGCTAAGGCAGCTGGGGAGATAGGAGGCCCTATCAGGTGTGGCAGGAAAGTTGGGGTGTCAGGGAAAGTTTCCAAAGGCTTGGTGATTCCTGGAGCTGGCTGGGGATAAGGAACCTCTGAAGAAATTGAGCTACTTGTAGAGGGAGAAGGAAAAGGGGATGATGGCTTTGCAATTGATACAGGGCATTGTTGGGGGGGCAGGGAGCAAGGAGGGGTAGGGGTAGATCCAGGCTGCCCTAAGGCAGCAGTGACATTCAAGGCTGGAGACATAGGAAGCACAGCTGGAGGATAAAAGCAAAAAAAAAAAAAAAGGATAAAAGGGAAGGAAAAACAAAAAACAAACAAAAAAAGGTGAGTTAAGCAGCCCAACTTGGTATAACATGCCTCACAGAAACAATGAGATTTTAGATCTGAGAATAAAGGTCACCACACAAGATTAGACAAAGGTGACAAGCAAAACAAATTCTTTTCCCAAAATGCAAGTCACTGGTAAAGGGAAGCACATCATTCTCATTTACCACATTTTCCAACTTTTACCAGAATAAATCAACTATTTTAAGGCAAGAACATGTCTAACAGCAATGTATCTCCAAATGAGGAGCACAGGTCCAGGAACAGGTCTATGCTTCCATTCCTTTCCCAGTTGTACCCTTCCCTTCATCCTGAAATGGATTCTCTTTCTAATTACTACTGGGAACAGCTGTGCTACCCTGTCTACGCAAGGACCATGAACTGAAACACATTGAAAACTGGAATAAAAAAGCAAGGTAGCAAGCAATGATAGTGATTAATTAAAAAAAAAAAAGGTTTGTATATTCTTAGGCTTCCCTAGGCTACAAATGAAAACAAACAAAAAACCCAAAACAAAACAAAGCCTTTTACAATAGTTTTTAGAAGGGAGAACCTGGCATAATCCAATTCTATTAAAGTTTAAATTTTTTAGGTTGTCAGCTCAATGTCAGGCCTTCACACACCAATACAAGATAAACTAGACCTTCAGAAAGAGCTTAGTAGCCGGACGTGGTGGCTCACGCCTGTAATCCCAGCACTCGGGAGGCTGAGGCAGGAGGATTGGTGCGAGTTCGAGACCAGCCTGGGCTACAAAAGTGAGCTCAGGACCAGCCTCAACTGCATAGCGAGACCCTGTCTCAAAAAGACAAAAAAAAAAAAGAAAGAGTTTAGTCACAGGGGTAGGGACTGTATTATGAAACTGACCCAACTTGTTAAACCAGTCTGTGGCTCTATTTTGGAAGAATTAAAGTGAAAAGACTATGCTGGATTCGTACCCCTTAATCTAGTTAAGTATGCCATTCTGTCAAAATGAGACCAGTATTTGGGACTAAAGTGAAACTAAGTAAAAGGTTTTTGAATCAGGGGGAAAAGTAGCCTGCCTATAATTCAGGAGATAAAATCTGACTAGACCAGTGAGGGCGAACCTATGGCACAGTTGCCATAGTGGGCAATTTGTTATCATTGAAATCTCCAAAAGATTCGCCATCACTAGACTAGATGAACAAATGTTTAGCATCTGGGAGGGTTAAAACAAAAAAACTGACAGCATACAAATTCACAATTCACTTAACTAGTGTTTTTAAAGCCTCACAATATGTGACTATAGAAAAAAAAATGGTGGTTTAACCAGCTTTTTCTTAAGAACTTATAGTCAAGTATTATGACTTAAGTGCAAACTCTCAGATGGATGAACCAGAATTTAAAATATGGTTTTTTTCTTGCAGGACTTCATGATGGAATAGGTTCCAAATAACTTACTATTCTCAACTCCTTCAGGTAAGGTTTTTTTTTTGTTTTGTCTTTTGTTTTTTTGAGTCAGGGCTTTGTATGTAATTCAGGGTAGGTTTGAATCCACAGAGATACTCCCTTCTGCCTCAGCCTCTACAGTGCTGGGATTACAGCTATGTGGAGACCAAGCCTGGCTGGAGCTAACCTCTTCATTCATTTTAGTAAGACTGATTATAGTTACAGATAAAATCCTGACCATTTGTCACTGGTATTCCTTCACAATAAACCTTCTGTACAAGTTCAGACTGATCAAGAATATGTTTTACAAGCACTACGCATTGGTTCAGGAATTAATAACACTAACTGGACCAGATGGGGTGGTGCTCATCTGAGACAGCACCCTGGGAAGCAGAGATAGAAGAAGCAAAGTTTAAGACTTCCCAATACTATACAAAGAAAGTACTGGAGATATTGCTCAGCACATCCAAAATGAGCAAAGCCAAAATCAATTCCTAGCACTGTCAAACAAAACAACAACAAAAAAATCTAATTATAATCTAGGAACAAAATTATCCTAAATTCATTTGAACCAACCCCCACATTTGTAAAATTAATCTATTCAATGACAGTCTTTTAAACTGTACTGAAATTCTAAGACTTTTGGAGACCAGTCCTTATTTTTCCCTTAATTTTTTTTGGTCTTTTTGAGACAGGGTCTCGCTATGCAGTTGAGGCTGGCCTTGAGCTCACTTTTGTAGCCCAGGCTGGTCTTGAACTCGCACCGATCCTCCTGCCTCAGCCTCCCAGGTGCTGGGATTACAGGCGTGAGCCACCATGCCTGCCTTAAATTTTTTTGATGCTTAAGGATTTCACGGTGCTTATTTCCCAGTTTAGGGGCCTCTTTCTTTTTGAGGAGCTGAAGTAATCCCTTCAGCTGCTAAAATCAGACAGGTGGGAGAACCTTAATGCTTTTGACTATAAACAAGTTTACTTCCAAGAGAAGACTGAAAACTACCCCTTAAAAGACAGGGGTGGGTGTGGGGGTGGTAGAGGTTACAGCCTAAAGCAGCAAGTATGCAGCAGATGGCTGTTATCACTGAAAGCTTTAAAAGGTTCACAATCACTGGCCTAAAGATTACTTTTAGTTC
>PVJA010054036.1:0-11757 GCA_004027025.1 Myocastor coypus
AGGGGAAGGGAGGGCAGACCAAGGCAAGGCAAGGCAAAGCACCTTGAAACTTCAAGGAAAGAATTCATACAATACGACAAAAACTTATTTTATTCACCGTTTTATGGAATTAATTTGAGAAGATACCTTACCAGCGCACTGTGTACAGAGGCACCCTGAGTTAGCCCATACATGCAAGTCCTGGGCCCAGAAGCTTGCAGACCTGCATATGAGCAGCAGCTGCCCTGCAGCACGTGAGAGCCAAGCACGCCAATATCCTTACTGTAGTTGAAGCTACAGTGACTGCCACGGGGACTCAAGTGGCTCAAAGGCAGCTGATGTTATCAACGAAAGACATCAGGAAACATGGCGACCTCACTCAGAGCAGCCAGCGCCCAGCCTGAGCTGATCATTTGCAGCCGAGAACTTGTAAGAAGAGGCAAATAGCTTTCCATCTTACCCATCTCACAGCATGAGCTAGGGTCTCCACATAAAAGACAGAATGATAGTAAAAATCATTTTCTAAAACAGGACTAAGCAGACAGAAATCACACAAGGTCATTGAATGTTACAGTTCCCACAGGAGCCTTCAAAAGAAAAGATCTGAAGGAAAGGCTAACCCTGCGTTTTTCTACTGAGGTGAGTTAGTTAAGGACAAAACTCAAAAGTCACTCGACAGAGGCTGAACAAATTAACCTAGCCGAAGCTTGCATCTGCGCGTTTGGCCTTCTCTCACTACCCTCCCGCTGGGAGAACAGAGCTCTCCATCCCTCTAGGTACAAGACGCATCCTCAGCTGGGGAGAGAGCTCAGCAGCATCAAGCACAAGCTTGTGAGTTTGATCCCAGTACCAAGGTGAAAAAAATGGTGAACCTGCTTACATGAGAATTTTATTGCCACATAGACCGCCAGAGTGACACTGAACCCCAGAGACCACTATGGGACCAGCACAAACTGCTGGGCCTTGAAAAAGTTACTCATCAAAGAGTGCGATTCTTGTTTTCTTCGGAAGCATTCAGGGATTTGAAATGTCTGATTTTTCTTTCTTTCTTTCTTTCTTTCTTTCTTTCTTTCTTTCTTTCTTTCTTTCTTTCTCTCTTTGCTAAGAAAGTGACCCTTCACTTGGGCCTACAGATTCCCATACATAACTTCAAGTAGCACAAAAGATACTTTTCATGCTTCAAAATTCTGCATCAAATTCTTCTCAACTTATTAGTTATTCAGCCCAGCTAGAAGTTAGAAAGCCCAAGTGTATTAGTCCTCAATTTACCCAGCCTATCTCATTACCTGTCAAGACTCAAGGCACCAGGATGACGAGAGGGTTACAGGGATTGTCAGCCATGCCCAGAATCTCCACTGTCCAATCCTGTGGTCACCGTGGGCTTCAGCCAAGCCACACACATCCCACATTGTCCACCAAGACACGAGGATTAAACCCAGGGGAACCAAGTTGCCCCTTAAGCTGTCAGGATCTCCCCCAAAGCTGGGCAGCCCTGACTAGGACAATGCATGGCTGACCCTGGCCCTGGCAAGGCCCTATACCAGGAGCCCCTGCTCTTTTGTAAGTAAGCCAGTGGGAACCATCAGTGCAGCCTGTGCTCCCCTAAGCTCCAAATGCAGCTCTCCCCTAACTTCTCTTGTTTACTTTCATTAGAGGAACAGTTAAATCCACAACAGAGCTGAGTTTACCTTTGTTTCTGCTTACTGTTTGCTTAACCTTCTCTTTATACATTTATACTTACGCTTCAGTTTTGATTTCCACTGTTACTAAAGCAAGACCTATAATAGCCGGTGACATCATTGCCTGTTGTAGAGGAGAAGCGGGGAAGGAGATGTAGAGAGAACTCCCTTTTCCTCCTCTTTTCTTAAGCATCTTTACCTCAAAGTATCTCAATGTCAAAGTGCCATTTTGGAAGTAATGCTCCACATGATACTGGAGTAACATTATCATCTGCAAGTCCAAGATTGTCATTTTATTATTTACCAGAAGAAAATCCATTCTTACACGCATAGTTTTGCTCTACCATGCCTTTGAATGGGATGATGTATTCAAAGTTCTCAAAGAACAAAACTACCAGTCAAGAGTACAGTACGCGTCAAAGTGATCTTTATCAACGTTAAGGAGAAATAAAATCTTTCTGAGATGACCAAAACTGGGAGAATGAATCTGAATGGCCTTAAAAGAAATGCCAGGAGGACTCCTACACCCTTCGCTACCTAACCCTAATAACCTTCAATGTAAATGCTCTAAATGCCCCAGTGAATCGAGGTTTAGAGGAGCTGATATAGTATTTTAGAAAGCTCTGCCCATGTTTCCTACAGGAAGTACATTTCATTGGTAACAAAACACATTGACCAAATGTAAAGGACAGGAAATGGCACAGCAAGCAAAACCAAAAGCAAGAAGTTACACTTACACCAGGTAAAATAGACTTTAGGTCGAAGACTGTATGTAGAGACAGCATCACAGCATAATGCTAAAGCGCTGGAGCATCTAATTGTGCCAAGTAAGTACTCTTAGAAGTAAAGGGACGGGAAGACTCCAGTAGAATTATTTTGACTGCAGAACCTCACTTGTTTTAGTGGGATCATCCAATGAAATCATCAACACAGAAATAGCACTGTGGGCTTACTGTATACGAATGGACCTACTAGTGTCAATATGGTATTTTCTTCTCATTAACATATGGACTGAAAAGAAATATAAAAGGAAATACAACATATCCAATGAACGGAACATTGCAAAAGCAGTATCAAGAGGTAAGTTTATAGAAATAGCTACTGGTGAAGACGGAAGAAGTGGGAAAGACAAGAAGAGAAGGAAGGAAGGGAGAGAGGAAATTTTGTTTTAAATAAACAACCTGGGGCAGGCGAGCTAGCTCTGCGGTCTAAACACTTGTTTGGCAAGCTCACGGACCCAGGTTGGGTCCCCGGCACCACATGCTGCACTGACCCAGCTCCCGGGTGTGCTGGGCCAGCCACGAGTCTGGGTATAGCGGTGCACAAGTGCAATTCCAGTGCTGGGGAGGCTGAAACTGGGGCATCAGCGCGAGTCCAAGCTGCATAGCGAGACCCTGGACTAAACACATAAAAGTCTAAATAAGTAAATAAGACAAATAATCTAACAATACAATTTGAAGAACTAGTAAGTCAATAATAAACTAAAACCAAAATTACTTGAGAAAATAAATAAAATCAATAATAACTAAAACAGAGCTTTAAAAGCAAATACAAACATCAACAAAGAAGTGTTGAGTTCTTAAAAAAAAATAAACAAAATCAATCAGCATTTAGGTAGACTAAACAAGAAGCAAGTATAAAAGAATGAAAAAAGTAAAATCAGAGATGAAAAAGAAGACTTTATAACTAAAAACCCAAGAACAGACTTTCAGGGTAATTAGGAACCAAGATATAGGAAACCTAGAATAAATAAGTAAATTTCTGACAATGTACCAAAATCGAATCATGAATATACAGAAAACATAAACTAATAAAGAGTAAGAAAGTTGAATCTGCAATAAACAAATCTCCCAGCAAAGTGGAAGCCAGGCTATGTGGTGAGGAACACAATCGTTACGTACTACAAATTTGTACAAACCAAAAAAGAACACAAAGCAAAAGAATGCTGCTGGTGGTGTTGCTGCTGCTGTTGGTGGTGGTGGTGGTGGCAGTACCAGGGATCTAACTCAGGACCTTTTACTTGCCAGGCAAACATTTATTCCACGGAGCTATCTCCCCAGTCCCAAAAGAAGCTCTTAAAACACTTAATTTCACAAAAAGCACTACAAATCTAATCCTTATAAAAGTATAAACAATAAGCCACAAAATGATCCTTGAGATGTTCGCTGTGTTATACAGAATTTTCGCCAAGGAAATAGGCAATAACTGAGATTAAAGTACGTGTGATGCCTGATAAATGTGTTTACTTGAGCAGGTTTTTTTTTTTTTTTCCATTGTCCTTAAACACTGTCTCCTGCTCTCCTCTCCCCAGCAAGTGACCCAATCAGCAAATGTCTCGCTATCATAGCCAAGCTCAAGGCCCCCACTGTGCATTCTTACAGTACTAGCCAGGATGTACATTTCCTGTGCAGCAGGACTCAGACCAATTTCCTGTTGCTATGCTGTTGCTGTTGCTCCTGCTGCTGCTGTTGAGTGTGTGTGTGTGTGTGTGTGTGTGTGTGTGTACAGGTGCACACACATGTGTGTGTTTTCCACCTGCCTGTGAGTTACTTAAGAAAAGAGACTTAGTTTCTCATGGCTGCAGTCTTGGGTCTTGCTTAGAACTTGAAACAATAATAGGTAGTGAACAAACGCTTGTGGAATGAAGGACCTCTAATTATTAATAGCAAGACAGCAGCCACTTTGTTAGTATGGAGTGGTAGAGCTCTGACCACAGCTTTTCTGGAAGCCAGTCAGTGACTGTGAAGATGAATATGTAGGCCTATATTTGAGGGCTATCAGGGTTTTCATGGATAATTCCATGGCTTGCTGTCAAGAGAAGGCATGACCCCTTTTCTTTCTCCCCCCAAATTACACCCTCTGTGACCCTGACCTTCAGCATGGGACACTGTCCCCTCACACAGAGCACAAGGGATACTTCAGTTTCCTTACTATGGTTCTCATTTCTGAAAAACTGCCCCAGTAGAATCTAGCCTTTTTTTTTCCTCCAGAAGAAAAGGGCTGAGCTGCAGAGAGTTACATGCATTTTGTGGTAAACTGTTATTGCTTCCCAAACATGCATCTACATTATAACCTCAGGGCCCTGGGACTGTTGCTTTCTTGGCAAAAAAAAAAAAAAAAAAAAAAAAAAATCTTTCTCAAATGTACTTGAGGTTGGGCCGAGATGTTATGACAAGTGTTTTTATGAACGTGAATTAGAGCATGATAGGACCTGAAAACAAACAGGACAGACAATGCAAAAATGGCGGCAGGAGCTGGCATGACAGGACACGTGGTGACATCCGCTAAGCAAGGGAGCTTGCAAGCCTACAAAGCGGGAAGCCTAGAATGGATCCCTCCCTCTCCAGGGGTCCTACCCTGTAGCTCGGCCCTGTACACCCCATGAATTCTGGCTTTGCCTCACTCTGAAAAGCCGGTTCCTCTTGTTTGAAGCCACTAAGTTCATTCACCATGTGGAGATTTCTGCGGGGTTAGATAAGGCCAGCAAGCCGTCAAAATTGTGTGAAGCCAATTTTGCTGCCTTTTCCTGAGCAGAGCTCTCCGTCTCTTCCCTGCACTCCTCTTACTCTCAGTTTTGGTCTTCTCTTTTCCCTGCAGTTCTCTATTCCCTCGTTTTCAGCCCCTCTGAATCAGTCTGACTCAATTTCACTTTGTCATTCTCTTCCTGACACAATGGTTCTGTACCACAGAAGTACATCAGCCATCATAGCTGGCTTAAGAACTATTTCTAGTTATAAACTCATTTCTTTCTTTTCCAGTCAAAAACACAAAAGGGTGATACTATCCAGCCCAGCATATGATAGGTTACCTGGGGTTTGTTTCTCTTGATTCACCTCTGCTTCTTCAGTTTCATGAGCTAGAGCTTCGATCTCACTATGCAAATATGGCTGCCTATGTCAGTCATGAAGGGCCCCACATATCATATAATTCTCCTTAAATATGACTTTGGGTGGAACCCTGTATGACAGACATCTACTGTGTTTCAGTTGCTGAGAAAGTTACAGATATGCTGAAGGAGAAACTAATTAGCCACTGGCATGGGCACCATGACTTTATAATGTCCTTACCTTACTGCTGCTAACCTAATAATTTTGTGCCATCTTGAAGAAGGTCACTCTCATAGAATCTCAGGCACTTTTTCAAATCTGCAAATCTGAAATAATTTATTTGAACTCTATTTTGAACCCAGGGTCCTTGTACTTAACTATATTATTATTAGGGTTTTTTTTTTTTTAATTTCAACTTTTTTTTATTTTGAAATAGGATCTCATTAAGTTGTTTAGCATGGACTCAAACTTGTATACCTCCTGACTCAGGCTCCCACAGAGCTGGGATGATAGGCCTGAACCACCATGGCTGGCTTCATGTTTACGTTTGAGAGTTTAATGACATTGCTTTGTCTCATCGCTCCTGAAGAACTTTGAGCTTTCACCAGCAAATGTACATGTCTGGTAAGCTCACACACTGAGCTGCATATTATGTACAGAGGCCCATGGCCTGTGAAAGTAGAGCTGCTCAGCACCTATCCCTAGCTACGTGTAGTCACGACTTCACATTGTAACGCTCTCACGAGGCCATTTAATTAGACTAAACAGGCAGCACATGTATCTGCATTAGGACAGGATAAAAAGCACTGAGATTCTTCCTGTCCCAAGATGCCCTAGGTAAAGTTACATGCAGGATGCAGAAAGTGATACAAATACTTCCGGGGGATTTCCAAAGGTGGTTACTGAACAACAATTTTAATTCAAAAAGCAGCAACATTTGGCTAGGAGGAGCCAAGGCCCGGAATACAGCGTTACACACAAAAGCACATTGGCTGTAAACATAGGCCGTAGGGCATCCGCCTCATGACAAAGAGCATTGTTCTACCGTCGCAGTTGCATCTGCTCCTACTCAAAGGAATTAGACATGTATAATATATGATACCGGCAGGCAGTGAAAGGAGGACACTGGAACAAGATGGGAAATTTCAAGTGCTTGAAGTTGAACTGCCCCAGTGTTTTGATCATACTCCCAGATTTGTACATTTAACCCCACAATTTTGATATCTAATCACGTGTCCTTCATTTATTGCTATTTAGCCTGGTAATAAGTCAGTGGTGTTACAAGGGAAACTATAAGTGCTGTAGCACGTTACATTTTTAATCTCTCAATACAAGAAGGACTAATTTGAAATTATGTCTACATGGTCAGGTTGTCTTTTGAAAAAGTACACTTAGGTTTTCATCATGAAAACACTACCATTTCCACTCTATCTTTATCCTGCTGTGATAAGAGATAACTCGCTCTACTTCTTTTCTATACCTATGTGGCAGGTCACCTGACGAGCAGCGCTCTAGCTCTGAAGTTGGACAGCCTCTGGGGTGCAAGCTCTGCAGCTCCCAAGCCTGAAGCAGGCACTCTGAGCCCAGGAGGTGAGGAGGTGAGCACTCCCACGGCCGACCTGGCCTCCCGGTTTCCTCCTGAAGATGCAGTTGGACACCCCGGAGCTCCCTTGTCTACCAGCTCCCTTGTAGATGGCTTGTTGTTTTTCAAGCCTGAAACGAAGAATTAAATTGAGGGCTCTCCTAGGACCCTCACAGTGGTTCTGTCTCACATGTGTTTTCTACTCAAAAAAAGAAAGAAAGAATGAAAGAAAGAAAGAAAGAAAGAAAGAAAGAAAGAAAGAAAGAAAGAAAGAAAGAAAGAAAGAAAGACTCAGTGGATGACCTGCATTTCCTTCCTATTTAATGGAAGGATATTTGTTTTCTCTGGGTATTTTGTGAAACTCATGTTTTCAGGCTAGATATAAATTTAGAAGATTGAATTCTGGTCTATCTTGGTTTTAAGACTTTTTTTTTTAATGTTGCTTTAAGTTAAAGTTGACTTCAAGTTGACTTCACAGTAGAAATCTATGGGAGCTTTTAATGTCCCACTACCTCATTAAATCTATTGTGTAACTGAAAAGCCACTAGGAACATCTGGGAATCAAGCTTTATGACGAGAAAGTTTTCAGTTTGTTGCCATTGGCACCAGGGAACCAGTTTTATGGTGTTTCAAGAGTCTAGCAGGAAAACGCGAGAAGAAAGGATGCTTATGCGGTGACATCGCTTCTGTGCATGTTTTATGGCTCTCATTACAACTCCTTGATTGCTGGTGGGGAGTTCTGCCACCTTCGCTTAACGACCATTTTTCCTGTGTGGTCATTTTCATGTTAATGAGGTATGCAGCTGCTTAAACATTTTTTGAACAGTGAAAGATAAATGCCTGAGTTAGATTAGAGTTTAGATAAGTGGAGACTGGGTGGAGTGAAAGAGAAAGAAAATGACTGTACGCGCCGCTCCTTGGACTTGTGTGTGGAAGCTGGAGCCGAGTCAGCTGCAGGAAGTGGCTTGGACCTAGGCAGGGCCTTGTCAGAGGAGGCTCTGAGGGAAGGGGGAACAGGGCAGGACCCGGCGCAGTGGTCCCACTTTCCTGCTATCTGCACAGCTATTTAAGATTTCCAGCTTCCACATGGAAATTACACTGAAGTGTCTTAAGCATTTCCTAACATTCTAGTTCTAAATACCAAAGTCTTTTAATCATATTCAGTCCAAAAAAGTTTCATAAGAATGAGTTGATTTAGAATATTAGTTTATTTGGAATAATTTAGAGCCGCAGCTCAGACATCTTAGGCATGAAATTTCTTGTTAAAGAAAACACTATGAGTTTCATGTGGCAGTGTTTTATTTTTATTAAGCACTCACAGGAAACAATGCACCAACCTGCTCATAATTTAGAAATAGCCTACAATTTTTACTCATTACATAGGTAGCTGTATAATCTTTAGAAATAAACTTGTGGGAATAAAATAGAACAAGAAGAACAGAGCAGGAAGAAATAAATATCATCTAAATAGAAGCTAGATCTTATTATTAAAGGGAGATATCAAAAGTGAGAAAATTAAAAGAGACAGTCAGAAAAGCCTCTCTGCAGAGGTGATGCTTCATTCTAAGACCTAGAACAATGGAAAGAGCTAGAGGCACAGTGCTGGCACCGCAGTCGGTGGGGTGGGTGTGGCATGTGAGTCTCTAGGGGTAGAAGAGTTTTCTCCTCATAGAGTCAGGTGTGGCTGAGACGCCTTGGAAGAGCTAGATGAGACGGGAGCATAAGACAGAGCTCTAGAGCTGGTGCCACAGAGTGGGCCCCAAGAAGCCCAAGAGAAACCACGAAGCAAACCGCGTGATGCCGCTACATTTAGAGAAAAATGAACAACTTCTACTGCTATACTGGGAATGGAGTAGAATGAAAAAAAAAAAAAAATAGAACAAAGGACAAGACTCATGAAACAATTGTAGTAAGAGATGACCTGAAGGCCTGAATGACAGGAGAACATAATGAAAGAAACAGAAGAATGTGAGCACATTCTGGAATTAACAAGACATGATGGTGGCTTGGCGACTTGGGAAATTGGACCCCAGAAATCCCTCACCATTTTCAGATGTCAGTTTCTGAGTGCTTAGAATTTATCTGATGCACAGAAGATTGTTGATGTGGGAATCCACATGGTAGAGGAGAATATGTTAATTACATTTCACAATTTCTTTTAAAAAAACTTCATTGTCAAATAAGTACAAGAGTGACCAGGAAACACTAGTTGCTGAAAGATAGTCTCACTGAGTACAACACTATGTCCAGGTTCAGAGCATTCTGGAAGAGCTGTGGGGTGCCCAGTAACCTGGACGTGGGGGTCAGGGGTCACTGACGGAGAACTCACGCAGCTGCTCTGCTAGCAGAGCCTGCCGCATTAGCTCTCTGCTGTCGGGATCGAGGCTCACTCCTCCCCTTGCAGCCCTGCCTAGGGTTTCCAGGGTTCCCTGCACTGCGGCTGCCCTCGTCCTGAGCCCCGAGGCTGCCGGCAGGTACAGGGAGTGGCAAGAGGCCTCTGGGAACTGGCCCTGACAATGCCTACCCACCCTGTGAGGCCAGTGCTGCTCGAAGGAGGGGAAGCCGTCCGCATCCGCGAGGTGAGACGACACCTCACGCGCTCTTCTGAGTCTAGCACGTGCTGGGAAGATGCAGAAGCAGGATTTTCTGTAACTGCATTATGAAAAATTTCACTACATAGAATTTTTTCTAATTACAGTGAAAAGAAAATTATGGTGAATATCTTCTCTACCCACCAGCCAAATTCTAAACCTAATTTTCAGAAAATTTCAAAACACTGTCGATCCATTTATTGATTCTTTGATCCATCTGCTAATTTCTCACTTCCTAAGATATTTCAAAGTGAATTAGGGACATCAGCAATACCCCAGCAGACATTTCAGCGCATACAGCAACAACTGGAATTAATGCTTATTTGGGGGAAAGAAACCACACGTACAAAATGTATAAATGTTAAGCTCATATTTACTGCATTTTCAAATATGTGTACATCTGTGTAGCCCAACTCCTGTCAAAATAAAGTATTTGCACCCCTCAGGAAATACTCCTCAGGCCAGGGATATAGTTCAGTAGCGCAAGCGTCATCCTGGCAAGCTCCGAGTCTTGAGTTCGATTCCTAACACCAACAAGAAAAGAAACAGAAACATTCCTCATCGTCTTCTCTATCCAGCCTCTACAACCTCCTCCCAGACAGTTCTTGTACAACTGTTTTTTTCCATTCTAGAACTTCATATAACTTAATTCATTTAGTGTGTCTTCTTTTACGTCTGGTGAGTCTGCTACGATGTCGTTGTTTCATCCTACTACGCCATTTGCTTTTGCCGACTTCTGAATCTATGATACCTCCACGTTTACCCCTAAGAACTCCATTATGCTGTGCATGAGCTTTTATTTTTTTAACATTTCCTTTTTAACATTTTTGAAACTTTCTATGAATGAAGAGATCATTGCTTAGATAAGCAAGTCACTTACATGTATTTTAACCTGCCATCCTGACTTTCTTTTCACATTTTTACTATTAAATTTTAATGACCTGCCAGCGCTGAGAAGAGCACAGTGGTGTGGATCGATGCCCCCTACTTTTCGCCATGCCCTGCCTACCCACGCACACACACATCTGCTGAGATACCCCAGCTCGAGTGGACCTGCCTCGAGGACCTAGGTGTCTCTCTCACCATACCCTCTGGGTGCTGCCTGATCTTTCTTTGTCCTTAATCCTCTCTAAACACTGGGGACAGTTATGTGTCAGACCTCTCTCATGTCTTTGCCCGCCTATGGATGGCATTTTGTTTCACAATTGATTGACAATTTGCTTTCTAGACTCAATATGTTTGTTTCCTAGGGCTGCTGTAGCACAATAGCACAGGCTGTTGGTTTAAACAGCAGACATGCATTTCCTCATGGCTCTGGAGTCCTGAGCTCCAGAGTGCAGTGTCTGCATGCCGGGCGTCTTCTGGGGCCTGTGTCCTTGGCTTGCAGATGGCCAGTTGCTTGCTGTGGCCTCTGGAGTCCTCCCTGTCTCCTAATCTCTCCTGAGAGAGATTTGCTGCTCAGGCTGGATTTCCCCCCCCCCCCACAGCCTCACTTTAACCTCAAGGACATGACCACATCTAGTGGCATTGTTAGATCTTCCACCTAGAATTGGAGAACATACAATACAGCCCACGGAGCCATGGTTATTTGATGTCTAAGCGTCAGCTACCAGTAAGTCCAGCCTTCGGTGAAGGTGACTTCTTATATTTTTGCATGGAATGTGCCTACCTTTCTCTTCCCTGTGGCTGGCATGACAAGATGCAAAGCGGGTCTTCTCAGCTCCACACTGAGGGCATCTTTCCATTCCGCGGGGGTTCCTCTCATTTGTTCCTCTCCTCTCCCCTCCGTTTCCCCTCCCCTCCTCACCCTCGCCTTGCTCCCAGGGGCCCCCTTTGCTATGGCGAGCTACCTGTCCTCTTGTCCCTTCGTGTCCCTCCTTTACCACCTTCTTTGTGCTTTGCCTCTGTCAGATGAGAGACGCCGTCCTGTCCTGGAGCACGTGGGTCTCAGCCGCATTGTTTCCCCAGCGCGTCGCACTGTCCTATAATGTTTCAGATCCGTCATTCCTTATAGCTGAGTGGTATTCCATTATATAGAGATGCCACATTTTCTTTTTACATGACTTATTTATTTACTTACTTACTTACTTACTTACTTA
>PVJA010054037.1:0-11734 GCA_004027025.1 Myocastor coypus
TTTATTTATTTATTTTTTCTTGTTTCACAACCTTTATTTGTTTATTCACTCATTTCCATGGCCGGCTCAGCCCGCCCCGAGGGCAGGGCTAGTGCAGCATGTGGTGCCGGGGATCGAACCGTGGTCCCTGAAGCTGCCCAAGCTTTCCCAAGCAGGTGCTTTAGACCACTGAGCCATCCCGCCGGGCCCCAAGAACTCACTTTTAGAAACTGTCTTAGTTACTCTTCTCTCATTGCTGGGATGAATATCTGACACCCAAAATTAAGGAAGGCAAGGTTTATTTAATTCATAGTTGATAGAGCTTTCAGTCCCTGCTCAGCTGGATCCAAGACAGAGTGGCATGCTGCAGAGAGCAGCCATTCATGGGGGCAGCAAGGAGCAGAGAACAAAGGGAGTGGCAGCAGCTTAGGCAGCTGGCTAGCCTCCCTCACCCCTTACACTGTAACGCAAATCACCTGCCCCTGCGCAAGTGCAGCATCAGAACCCACAATAATCAATCCAAAAGCCACCCCTATGACTGCATGAGGCTGTGGAGGGACAAATAGACACAAACCATAACAGAAACAAAAATCATATGCCAGAAAGGATTGTCAGTGTTTAGAGAATTGTAGCCGCTGATACCACGTTCAGATTTTTATAAGCGAGAGGCAGGCTTCAGTGCTGTATAAATTATATGATCATGGCAGTAAAGATTTTATGAAAGGAACACTTTAAGTTCCACTATGTAAGAGAGTGCTTTGGGAAATTTAAATTTGTTTTATTGCCTCATTATATTAAAATTTAGTATATAATTGAATAACATATTTTTTATCGTACAGCTTCCTTAATCTATGCAAGAAAGTGTTTAATCTTTGAAAATTCTGTATACAATCATGCTTTCAAAAGTTTTTCCCATAGGACTCATTTTTGTTACTTGAAAATATGTTCACTAACAAAATGTAGTAAGGATTAAAGTATATATTTGTTACATGTAAGCTATTTAATGAGGAACACACAAAACAATTTCTATATTCTTTCTCATATTATATAGCACAGCATGCTCTAAATTCTTTTTTACTTTTCTCACAATTGTAAATTAACAGATGTCCATGCAGCTTTTTATTTATATTCTTCATTGTTTATCTTCACAGTCATCCTTTCACTGAAAGATAGGACTTAAGAGTCACAGTTATTGGACATTATAAATTTTGTGAGTCTGGAAGTCACCAGTTATCTACCCAACATACATTCAAATTTCCCATATAAGTAAACTTTTTTCTCTCTAAATTGCACACTATAAAGTGAGGCAATCCTGTATGCGAGATGTATGAATTGAATTAATTTTGGAGAATGAAATGCTGTAATATGGAATGTCATCATCCTAGGGGTAAGCTCAGAATGAAATAAAATTAATCAATCCTTTTACAGGAAAGATATCCTAAAAGGAAAAACAAAAATCAAGGTACTGATTTTTGGTCTCTGGGGAGACAGTTCTACAGGCTAAGCACCTGACTGGCAAGCTCAAGGTTCCATCCCTGGTACTGCATGTATTGCTGGCCCTGACAACCCAGAAGAACACGCCTGCCATCATTAATACGGAGTATGGTGGTGCACTCCTATAATCCCCTGTTGGGCACAGTGAGACAGGAGGATCACTACAAGTCCAAGCTGTGTAGCTAGATTAAATTAATGATTAAAAAGGTGAGTGTACTATTTATTTATATTTTATATAGCAAACATTTTTTGACATTTTCAAAAACAGGTTAGTAAAACATTCCTGATAATTGACAAAATGCATATTGTTGTCCTCATTGTAGTTATACAGAGCACAGGATGTAGACATACTTTTTCTAATCATTGTTGGAACAAAAACTTTCTTCTCATTGAACTAAGAGAAAGTAGTTGTATACATAGTCCATAATCACAGTGGCTATTGGCAGAACTGACAACGCCAGAAGCTGTTTATTTAATCCTTTTACAGCTCAGTATACTAATCTAGCTTATAAAGCTAACATTTACTCTTGTAATTGTTACTTTTTTACCCTTCAAATTATTACTAGCTTCCATTTTTAAAATATTTGAGAACATTGTTCTTTAATAAAATGACATTTAACTGGTTTTAAGCCATATAAATAGAAATAGGCTAGGAAATGTAAACTTTAATATTATGCCTAAAAAGATTATTTTACATTCATATGCATATTAAATACTCTTATTTTTAATATCCTCAAACTTTTAAATGGAAACAATTTATTTCTTACAAATGAATTTCTCATAAATTTATGAAGAGAAGAAATTCATCTTGTTTCCAAATGTTTGTAGTGCAATTGTTAAAGTGTTAATGTTTATAATTTGAAAAACTAATATTAAATATAAGGTCCAAATTATTGCCTGTTAGGTTCATTCTCATTACGCACATGTTGATAGACAGTATTTCATTCTGAAGCATCCACTTCCACTAATTCATTGGTCACATAAGCTACATGGCAGTAAATTAATAAAGAATCCAGGGTATTTGTAGAACTAAAAGAAAATATGAGTTTATTTGGTACAGAGTAATGATGTATGGCCTTATCTATTAAGTTCACTGGTTTCCTTCTAGAAAATAGAAGTACAAATAATTTAAAAATGCAAAAACTACAGCAGTGCTCTTGATTTGATGCTAATTCCAGCCCTAAATAGAGAGATAGAATGGTTGTGCTACGATCAGGAGAGTCAGCATTTTGCTTTGGACTTAACCATTTTATTTTCCTCTAATTAATAAAGAAAATTACTGTGGCTATAAAGCACTGATTTCTCCTTTTTTAAAAAAATGTAGTTGGTATATTTTAATCTATAATCTCCTAAAGTATTGAATTACGTGGTTTGACTTTACACTATGTGAAGATTAAGTATTGCCTTCTGTTCCTTTTAAATTAACCTTCTATTAGTTTTGAGCCATCTTTCTTTCTTGTATTATGGAACAGAATATAAAAAAGGATCTTATCAAGTTTTACTATACCTTTCAAAATCTTAAATAACTCAATTATATTGAGCCTATCTCTTCACATTTGCAGGCTAAATAATCTCAGCTTGCCTACTTTCTTTTTGTATATGCATAAGTTTCATTTTGCTTTAACCATCTTCTGTGTCCTTCTGAAACTCTTTCATTCTTATCTCCCCCCAGGGGATATATCCTGACTTAAGACAGTGCTTCACATTGGAATATTCTATATATAATTATAACATACATTTGTGCTATTAATTTGCATTTATATACCATTTCATTTATGCAAAGTGCTTTTAGTTTATCTTCAGAATATTTCTGGGAACTTATTAGCATATGTTTTTGGAAAGAGGAAGTACAAAGAGGTTGAAACTAACCCCAAATCACTAGAGGTATATCTAAGTCATCTTTTTAAAACAACAAAAAATGATGTTTTACATTTAAATAATCTATTTAAAATGCTAATTTGATTGACTGGGACTTACTAAAAGGCCTTGTTAATTTTCCAGAGCAGAAAGAACTAGTGAACAAAATGATAATTATAAAGTAGTTATTCTTTTCAAACCAGTAAGACCACTTTATTAATGTGTAAAATGTAGAAAAACACGGCTTTATCTTTTAACTCAAGTTTCGAATAATTTTGATCAAAGAAGGCTAACTTTTTCTACTTTGAAAACACAGAGTCATTACACTCAAAATTCATGGCGGTGAACTGCATCTGGCAAAAGTCCATGAGGCCGGTAGAGTTTAGTTTTTGTATCCCAGGAAATTTCTCCTCTCCATACTTACACAGATTAGTTTACTCTTCTAATCGTTTGAGTTTTCCGACTCTATTATGGATGCTATCTTGATGAAGATTCACTACATTAGGTCCTGGGATTTCTAAGACATGAGACAGAGTGTCCAAGACTAAGTTCCTATACGTGTGCTTCCTTGATTGAAGCACTTCTGGATCAGTTCTCACAATCATTCACACGAGTCCACCACACTGACCCTTGAGGACTGCACAAGGCCTTCTGTGCTTGGGCATCTGCATTTCATATTTGCTGTCATTCTGTCCTTAATGATAACCCTGGTGTGGCCATTCTCCAAATGTGGAACACTTCTGTGAGCAGGGACTATGTATGAGTCACGACCTGCTCTCAGTGTTACCCCTTTTCTATCCAGTGCAAGTGTTATAGGCCTGACCATCTTCTAATTCTATGGTGGGATTCTGCCTGCAGTCACAAAAGGGTAGACAGAAGGTAGCTGATACACCACACAGTATCAGTTCTTGCATTGCTAGATTCTTTGTTCACCATTGAAAAGCCATCTTAGGGAGTATTTTCAGCATACTCATCTCTAACATCAATATGTTTTTAAGATTTAAAGGAAATTACTAAGGGAAGTTCATGAGCTCACCAGATTTCAGTGTAGATTGTACCTTTATCAAATGAACTTCAAAGAAGAGGTTGAAGTTAAAGTCTGATTGGAAGAATTTACCATTTTTGGCCCATTTTGGTTATAGCTATTTATAATCCTTCATTGAGCTGGCCAAATAGTTCAGTGGATTAAAGCACCTGAAATCAGGTACAGGGTCTGAGGTCTGATCCCCAGGCTTGTGGTGCCAGCCCTGACCCTGGGTGCGCTGAGATGGCAATTGAGACTGGGTGCGGTGGGGCACACCTGTAATCCCAGCTCTTGAGATGCTGCAAACAGGCAGATCAGTATGAGTCCGATCTAGTAGTGAGACCCTGAACACACTGTAGACCCTTCCATAAAAATATAATACATAAATAACAAAATAAAAAATATATAATCCTTCATTAATCTTTCATTGTCATAAGTTTCTTAGCAGGTGTTGAACACCTCTGTTTCCTGTCAAGACAGAAGCAGGGCCATCCACAAAGGCAACACACTGGCCTACTTTTTCCACCATCATTTTCCATAAGTCTATTCCCTTATCTTCATTCATAAGCAAAACCTGTATATTCTACACAATTAATGTATTGTGGTTTACCTAAAAATAATTCAGAAACTAGTGCTATTTTGGTGAAGAAAATTTTGTAAAATTGATTTTAATTTTTAAAAAGTATAAGTTTTTAAAAAATATATTGTTAAAGCATAGGCATTTACAAATAACATAAAGAATTGTATTTACATCTTTGAGCCCTTTGAAAAGTGGTTTGACAGAAGCAATTTCTTTATAAAAGAAATCTCAGAGGGCAGTTCTACTTTTCTAAAGCAAAAAAAAAATCTCATTTTCTAAGAACATAAGTGATGTAGTTAATAAATTTTAGTATGCGATTAGAAAAAAATCTTAACCAAAAGCCACTCAGATATAGGACTTCCATCTAGAATATATAACAAGCTAACAAATATCAGGTGCAAAGTTCAAAGACCCATTCCAAAAATGGGCACCTGAGATAAATCCATATTTCTCATGGGAAGAAATATAATTGGAAAATAAATATATCAAAATGTTCAACATCACTGTTCATTCTAGAAATGCAAATTAGAACAACACTGAGATATTATCTCACCCTAAAAAGAATGGCTATCATAAAGAAATCTACAAACAATGAATGCTGGATAGGCTGTAGGGAAAAAAGGAACACTTCTGAAGTGTTAGTGGGAGTGTACTCTGGACGACTTCTGTGGGAATCACTGTGTAGATTCATCAAAAAATGAATTAGAATAAAAATCCCATTAAACCCAGGTATTTCCCTCTTTAGTTTTCCAGATGAGCTGAAAATATATGACAATGACGCATGTGCACGTGTAGCCCTTGTATAGCAGCACAATTTGACACAGTTAAGTCTTAGAAACACACCAAATGCCTGTCTACTGAGACCTAGATAAAAAAAGGTGTTCTATACAATAGAGTATTACTCAGCTATAAAGAAAGATAAACGTGAGGATTTTATAGAAAAATGAATGAAACTAGATGCTATATGTGAAATAAATCGGATCCACATGTGTAAGCATAAAAATAAAGTTTAGTATACAGAAAACCATAAGGAGATAGAAAATCCAGGTATGCTGATAAAAGCCTGTAGTTCCAGTGCTTGAGAAGCTGAAGCAGGAAGCATCTTGCAAGCTGGAGACCAGCTTGAGCTACAAAGTGAGCTCAAAGTGAACATGAATTGCATACGGAGACTTGTCTAAAAACCAGAAACAAACAAACAAAGAAAGGAGCAAAGAAAGAAACCAAGAAAAAAGAAAAGGTTTATCTGGTTAGTAGAAAAATATCTAAACACTAAACTTATTGAGAAGATGCTCTGTGAAAAACCAAACATGGGTCAGGTTATCTCATATTTTCCCAGTAATTCGAAGGAACATTTCTTATTTCAATATTGAAACACTAGTAATCTGACAATAGGAAGTATCATGTAGCTTTATTAAAATGTAAAGAGTTGTTGAGCAACAGAAAGAACTTTCTTCTATTAGTTTAAGAAAAATCACAGGTAATTTCACTTTATGAAGTAGTAGAGTCAACACAAGATAGAAAGATAAAGGGAAGAAAAGAGTCAGGAATGGAGAAATACCGGGAGGAAGGGAGGGAGAAGATTAGGAAAAAAAATGAATGTGTTATCTTATAGCATTTTATTTCAGTCTTTTTAAATGTTTGATGAATGTGTACGAATTCCATGGGGGAATGGGCTCCCATGCCAAGGCTCACTGAATGTGTGCAGCACTCACTGATCTAATCCCTGGTCTCCATCCCAATAACTTCCCCTCTCTCCTCAACTTACAGTTAAGACACTATTCTTGCTTGATTTGTTTCACTTCTGAAAAATGAAAACTATGCCAGCAAGGTGATTATACTCTATCTATCTATCTATCTATCTATCTATCTATCTATCTATCTATCTATTCATCTATTTATTTATTTATTTATTATATTGGAGAGTAATGCCTTTTAAAAGAACAACAATTACTGATCATTGAGAAGGGTTTATGGGCATACACGGTGTAGCACTGCTCTGCCCTAAGACGGGTCAATCTGAGTCATGCAGAGGAAACTGAGTTCCAGCTAAGAGCCCATTGTTAAGTGAAATTAGAGGCACACAGTTAATTATCACATAGTGTCTCTTACACGAGCAATACAAGATATGATGAAAGGACAAACAAAAAAAAACTAAACAAACAAAAAAAACAAAACAGGAGATAGGTTCATAGATGTTTTTCACAAAAGGAAAAAAAAGAAAAAAAAACAATGAGGAAAGAAGGGAGAGATGGATGAGGGAATGAAAACAAAGTAAGAAGTGCGGTATACATGTATCAAAGCCCTGTGATGAATACAATCTTCATGCATAGTGACTATGTCCAAAGAAGTTTTAAATGTCAACGTCTTTATGACCTAGAAAGACCTCACTTGTCACTCAGTCTCACGCTTTCCTATGTAGTCAAGAAGAAACGACGGGACCATAATACTAATACTAATTCTAACATTTTTCTTGAACCTTTGTAAATTTTAGCATTTATTCTTATAATAAATACCTAAATACTACAATACTTGCTTTTCCTTTTGACATCTGTTAAGTTGTTATTTTAATGCTTCTGTTATATTTATTTTGTCTATGAACCCATAAATGCAGCCTGTCAGGAAGTATATCCATGATTTAGGGAAAAAAGTATGATTTTCTTTCAACAGATGCTGCTATCCTCACATCGGGGAACCTTAAAAGATGTCTGATACTGGAGAAAACCCATTACACCACATGGCCTTGGGGAGGAATTCAAAATGCAGGTGCTGGTTACCCAGTGACCAAGCAGTAGTTAACTACACTAATAAATGTCTGGAAGCTCATACACACCACTGTGAGCACCTCTTGAAACAGTAGAGGCCAAAGTAACACATGAATTTAACGATGCACATAAATTTAGTATTAAAATATTTATACAAATCTATTGCACTTGTGTATGTATATAGCTTTTGGTTGACTCTGTATAGGACTAGATTAAAATTTAAGACAGTCATCTGAAATCTCCTAACATTTCATGTAAATACTCTGGGAAAACTGTTCTGAAAAAATAGTCAAAGACCTGTAAGTCATATTACAAACTTTGATAGAATCACTGGTGGCTTTGCAAAGGACACCTTGATGGCTTTCGTGATGGAGTTGGGGCAACACACTCTAAAAGACAAAATGATCAAATAAAGTTGTGTGATAACAATTTAAAGGAGAAGACAAGACATAGGATATAATTTGAATCAAATTATGACTTAGTGCAGTTGTATATCTGAATTTTACAGTTGAGATAAAGCAAATTATTACAGATTTGGCACTTAAACATACCAAATTCCTTCATAAAACTCTACATGCCAGAACACAAAAATGCTAATGATATTGCATAATCAAAGCACTAGCAAAGCTGTGTTTGTTTTAGAAATTATGCAGGAGATTCTATTTGGTCACCTTTGTCAGGCTCAAGCAGTTCCCTAGATTCTTTAGCTCCCTACTCCTTTACCTGTGGACCAGATGACTCCAATTTCTGATGCTTGTGCTCTGTCTTTTCTCTGGTTGCTAAACTTTAGCTCTGATGAAGACTTTGGGCTCACTTGAAAAATCCAGGGCAATCTTTGCATCTCAGTATCCATAACTTATCCTTAAAAATCCCTTTTCTGTATCAGGAAAGACAGTTTCAAATTCTAGAAAGTACTGCAAAGACCAGATTTTGGAAATTAGGGCAAAGCCACAGGCAAATGTAATATTCTGATAATACTAGCATGACATGAAGATGACAAAGATAAATGGTAATTGATAAAAATGAAAAGATAGTTAAGTACACATGTTGTATGTATACAATCTACCAAAAAATATCTATCAAGGGAAAAATTCTATAAATATTTTCATGCTAAAGTTATTGTGACAACAAGGGAGCACTGCAAGTTACCATTGGTGTCTACATTTGCCAGAGCTGCTCAAAGTTGTGGCAATTAACTTCAGGGCAATTATTAGCACAGCAAACTGCTGCAGTGTGCATGGCTTTTGTGATGAACTCTGGGTTTGTGAAAGAATATTTCTCTTCTTTCTATTTTTAGACCAATATTCAGAATAAAGATTCAGAGCTATATTTCTGAAAGTAGAGCTGAAAATTAGAGGGGAATTAATTGAGAAATGATAGTTTGATTGTCTGGATTGGTAAAAATAACGGAACTAATTTATAGAAGAGATGCTACAATTGACTTAAAGAAAAAGAAGCAATAAGAAATGGAAGGATATTCTAGATTGTTACAACCAAAAGGATAAGCATTTTATCAAGAGGAACGTCTTTGTTGTCAAGAAATAGATGTAACACGGGACATATCATTTATAGGATTTTATAATATTTACCCAGAAAGTCAAATGCAGGGTGCAGGAGAGTGCAGGAGATCTGTGCATATGCAAGAGATCTGAAGAATACAGCTGAGAGCTGGATCCCACAGCAAAGTCCTGCACAAGACCACGTGTAAACCTAGAGCCCATCACAATGCCTCCATGCACCCAGCTGGAGGCCCAGAGCCCACAGTGATGTCTCATGCAAGTCTGTATCAAGGATCTCAGACAAGAAGGCTCAAAGATCAGTTTCAGCATCTAGAAAATCTGTTTGAGAGGGATGAAGGATCTATGCCAGTAGGCTGCGGGATCTGCACTGGAGCCAGGGAGCGATGCTCAGCATAAGGAACAGAGGTCTCCCCAAAAGAACTACAACCATCCTCAGAGACAGCGAGGACCCCAGCCCCTCCAACACCAGATGAGTTCGTATCAGGAAAGCCAACATGACAAGCTTCTCCAGGAGAATCAAGAGTTCACCATCTTGCGCTCCAGGTGTGCTTTTATGTTGTCAGCAATAATCCTCAGGTGGGCCCTCCACACCCAGAACCGTGCTGACTCAGTTCAGCTGGGTGTTACAAGTTGATAATCAGGTAGGCCATCACAAACCTCAAGATGAAGTTGGGTAAGAGAAATCTGAGCAGCAGTTACAGATTCTGGTGGAAAGAAACAGAAATGCATAGCTTGAGCACGTGGTAGCACTCAATCTGTGTCAAGAAGTTCTTATGTAACAAACATACCTCAGATATTTGTCTTCGTAATTTAAAAGTACAAAGTACACAATTTCAGTGGTTTTCCACAGATGAAGAAAGTGAGATTGAAATTCCTTGACAATTTATGAAATAATTAAAGGGGATGGAAATAGTTATGGTTAGTTTCTCCTGAGTTGGAATTCAGAATGTAAAAGATTCAAAAATAAAGCTTTGTAAAGAGCAAATAAAGATGGAGATAGGGAGTGTTTTCTTGAAGAAAACATGAATGGAAAAGGAATGGACAGTATAGCTGCCAATTCTGTAAAATCATTCATCCAAACAGAATTCCGTTCATTACTCTATACCTGTTTCACCATGTAAGCTCACAGTGGAGAGCTGGTAGTTTCTGCTCATGAAAGGCTCCACCAGTTTTCATTTACTCCTCAACGACCTATAGCATACACTGGCTGCCCCATAGCGTCAGACACAGGCCTGTGTAACTCCAGCTTGAGAGTCCCTTCCTGGTCATCTTACAAATGAGAAGAGCACCAACAGGTGGAAGGAGGAGAGTTAGAGGAGGGAATGCTGCAAAGACAACTGACAGGTGTTATCCACACAGGCCTACTCCTGGCAGCCAATGTCATTATTAAGGACTGTGAACAGATACTAAAAAAAATAAGCACAATAAATTCCACTCGTAAATCTAAAGACTTAGATTCTGATTCATGAAACTGTATTCATTTTTTTTTCACAAAGTGTCCTTATCTGTTTGCATTCTCTGTACCTTTTCTTATAAATGGTTTCATAGTGAAAATATTAGCATTTATAGTTATAGCTCTGATTTGCTGTTCCTTAAATACCCAAAATACTATGCTACAAAAATGGAAAACTGTCTACCCCATCTAGTTTCTGCATCACCTCGACTTCACAGAAATTTATGGATCCACTTTATCACAAAGGATTCTGGATATTCTTGACAGGCTACAATTTTGTATTTCCTTGAATTTCCAAATATCTGTGTCAAAATTGTGTAACTGCTTATATCACATTGTATGGAAAGTTATTAGAATATCAATGATGATCAGAAAATATCATTTCCAAGCTAAGTCAAAGATATTTGATACTCAGAAAGCCAGTGATGATAAGCTAAAGTACCTATTTTATAGATTAATAGTATCACAAAGCTTTTCTGCTGGAGGGTTAAGAATGTAAGTTAACAGACCAAAAATTGGAGAAAAAGAAGGGCTATAAGGATAGCCAATATTTTGGCCCTAGCCCTTCAAGGTCAATAAAGGCCCAGGATATAAGAGAACCTGTGCTGTAATATCCTATAACTCAGAGGTGTCCCAAATTTTCTGGTCAAGGAGATTATGGGACCTCAGAAGAAAGGGATGAATGAACTGTAGTGCATCTAAGGAGAGTCACCCAGAGAAAAACATTCAGGCTTTCACAGAAAGCAAAATGGCCAAGCAATGGCCGTGACTTGTCCCAAAGGCTGATGCTAACAACAGTTCTACAAAGCATTGTCTATGGTCCCAAACTTAATCCTGAGGGGATTTGACCCTGGAAGATACAGAAAAAAAATGTTTTGTTATACAGGTCTTGCTTCGACTTGCCCTTGACCACGCAGCAAGAAAAAAAAGAAAAGCTTAATTACAATGCATGAAACGCAGAGCTAGGTTAGTGAGATGAGCTTTAGGAGGCTTAGATTCGACAGCCTCCAACATCACAAGCTTCACTGGTGGCTCACTACAATTGCAGAACGTTTGACTGTGTAT
>PVJA010054038.1:0-11715 GCA_004027025.1 Myocastor coypus
AATCTTATATACCTATATGTATTAATCTAAACTGATCTGATGATGAAAATATGTAATATAACTGTTAAATTTAAACAGTAAAAAAATTGAAAAAAAATAAAAATAAAATAGGAAAATAAAAAAAAAGAAAAAAAAAGAAAAAGTGATACCAATTAAACAGCACCAGGCCATCAATTATAAATTCCAACTCCTCATGAAGTTCTTTTGAGTATATAGCATTTCCTGTGAGGTCAGAGGATCATAAATTGGTCAAAGTGTTTTGTGACTCTCTGTGGAAGATCCTAGTTTAACAAATGGTTTTGTGTTCCAGACTCTCAGTCTAGAGTGACAATTGAGTTATGATTTCTAAACTTGAAGTGCTCTTGATCTTTGTCCTGAAAGAAATGAAGTCTGCTATGTCAAATCATTGATCCTGTCAGAGAAGGCAATTACCTACATTAAATACACATGAGTTGTTTCAGGTAGCTCCCTTTGAATTAAGATATTTAAAATTATTGAGTTCCAGTGTCTTCTAATTTGAATCTTTGAGAAGTAGGGGTATAGGACAAGGACTTTGTTGTTTTTTTTTGGGGGGGGGTGGAGGGAACCAGGGATCAAACTCAGGACCTTGCACTTGCCAGGCTTGTGCCTTTGAGCTATCTCCTTGGCTCAGGACTTTCATTTTCCAGAATGTATTTAGGCATACAGTTTATCTGTGATCCTCAGAGCAATAAGAGAACATTTGTAAAATCAAGTAGTTTTCCATTCTTAGTTTTAGTTTCCTCTTTGCCATATATTTGTTAATTAGTAGGGAAAAAGAATGTTATCTTTATTTGTTATTCTCATGCTGTATAAAGGCATAAATTATGTATAGAGAAGTGCCTTAAAGAAGTTAACAAAGGATACAAACAATAGGGATTTCACCTAAACTGGATGGAAAGCCAAAATAATTTAGCTTTTGTTTTGTCTTTTTTGAGGCAAGGTCAGTTCAGGTGGCCTTGAACTCACTTTGGTAGCCCAGGCTGGTCTCCAACTCACACCAGTCTTCCTGTCTCAGCCTCCCAAGTGGTGGGATTACAGGCATGCACTACCACACTTAGCCCAAAATAATTTAGCTTTTCCCCTTATTTATCTGTGCTAAAGATTAAACCATTTGTGCTGAGATACATTTTTAGCCTTTTAATATTTTTATTTTGAGGCAGGATCTTGTCAAGTTGCTCAAGCTAGACTTGAACCTATAATCATCTTGCCTCAGGGGCTGGCAAGATAGCTCAGCGATCTAAAATACCTGCTTAGGCAAGCTTAGGCACCTGCAGGGACCGCAGTTCGATCCCCAGCGCCACATGTGCCAGCCCCACTCCCAGGGCAGGCTGAGCTGGCCATACGATCGATTGATCGATAGATAAATAGAAAGAAATTTTTAAAAAATCATCTTGCCAGAGGGCTGGGATTAAGCAGTGTGCCACCACATCTGGCTAGTTTTAACTATGTTTCTTTTTTTGATTTTGTTTTTGTTTTAACTTAAAAAATAGCTGTATCAAAATTTGGCTTGAAAAAGGCAGTTGTGTACAGCTGCCAAGACTTGCTTCAAATATTATGAATTTCTTCAAATACTTGCCTGGACCACTGGTATGTAATGTTTGCCCTTTTGCTAGTTCAGTGTTATGATAGCTTGATCCTTCATCTCAGTGTTGTCACTGCTGAGTGTTAATTACCTGCATTTGTCTTCCTAGGATGAATGGCAGTGTACAGAGTGTAAGAAATTTAATTCTCCAAGCAAGAGGTACTGTTTTCGTTGCTGGGCCTTGAGAAAGGATTGGTATTCTGATTGTTCTAAGTTAACACATTCTCTCTCCACATCTGATATCACTGCCATACCTGAAAAGACGGAAAATGAAGGAATTGATGTCCCTGATTGCCGAAGAACCATTTCAGCTCCTGTTGTTAGACCTAAAGATGTACCTGTCAAGGAAGATAATTCCAAACTGTTTAATCCCTGCAACTCAGTGGAATTTTTGGATTTGGCTCACAGTTCTGAAAGCCAAGAGATCATCTCAAGCATGGGAGAACAAACAGATAGCATTTTTGTGCAGAAGGTAGATACAGAAAATATGGAGGATTGTCAGAATATCTTGAAGCCTTGTAGTTTATGCGAAAGAAGACCACGAGATGGAAACATTATTCATGGGAGGACAAGCCATCTTACCACTTGTTTTCACTGTGCTAGAAGACTAAAGAAGGCTGGGGCCTCATGTCCTATTTGCCAGAAAGAGATTCAGTTAGTTATAAAAGTTTTTATAGCATAGCTGAATCAATTGGGAAATACTAGAGGAACAGGTTATATCTTAAAACATCAGTATTGAGCCTATCTGCCAAGTATGGCCCATTCCCTGTGTTTGTTTATTCATATAAACATCTGTGTTCTGGGTCACTTTTGGTTATGAACTTAGGGAATTTGAGAGTGAGTAGTTTAGATCATCAGTTTGGAGACTTTATTAACCTAAAGTTAAAAGATAAAAATACAGGGGCCCGGCGGGATGGCTCAGTGGTCTAAAGCGCCTGCTTGGGGAAGCTTGGGCAGCTTCAGGGACCGCGGTTCGATCCCTGGTACCACATGCTGTGCCAGCCCTGCCCTCGGGCCGGCTGAGCTGGCCATAAAAAAATGAGTGAATAAACAAAGGTTTTTTTTTTTTTTTTGAGACAGGATCTTGCTATGCAGTTCAGGCTGGCCTTGAGCTCACTTTTGAAGCCCAGGCTGGTCTCGAACTCACACCGATCCTCCTGCCTCAGCCTCCTGAGTGCTAGGATTACAGGCGTGCGCCACCACACCCAGCTAAACAAAGGTTTTGAAACAAAAAAATAATAAATAAAATAAAATAAAAATTCTTTAAAAAAATCTTTAAAAGATAAAAATATATAAGCTACTTCTTTCTCCTTCCAAAGATGAAGGTCTAAGAGGGAACAACCGTGGATATGAACTTTAAAGTATATTTATTCGTTAACTTAGCAAATTATCTGAAGCCTAATTCCTTCTTTAGTGGGTTTTTTTTTTTTTGGGGGGGGGGTGTTGCTGAGAATTGAACCCAGGGTTTGCCAGGTAGGCACTGTACCCCTGAGCTATATCCCTGGCCCTAATTCTTGTCCTGTTAATGTAATGCTCTGGCATCAAAATCTAAGATATTAGAAAAATATTAGGGCTACCAGTGAAAAAGGAAATTACCTGACTCATCAAAGGTGCTGTGAATCACTTCATGTTGTAGAAAGGCTGCTTAGTTCTAAGCCAGAAGTGAAAGTTTGGGAGTTTGTTGGTTTTGTTTGAGTTTTTGTTACTGGGGATAAACCCATGGGTTTGAACATGTGCTGTACCATTAAGCTGTATTCTTTATTGTTACCATGAAAGCTAGGATCTTGCTGTTATAGCTGGGCTGCCTCAAACTGCAGTCCTCTTCCCATAGTTTTCTGTGTAGCTGGGGCTACAGATTCGTGTTCCTGTGTCCAGTTCAAGGAAAAAGCTGAACATAAGCAATTTCTTCTCATATATTAATCAGAGGTGATCTGTTTTGTAGCATACCTTTTAAATAATTTTAGAAACCATAGCTTTGGGCCCGGCAGGATGGCTCAGTGGTCTAAAGCGCCTGCTTAGGAAAGCTTGGGCAGCTGCAGGGACCGCAGTTCGATCCCCGGCACCACATGCTGCATTAGCCCCTGCCCTCAGGGCAGGCTGAGCTGGCCATAGAAATAAATAAACAAACAAACAAAAGCTCTGAAGCAAGAAAAAATAAAAATTAAAAAAACCATAGCTTTTATTTATTTTTTGTAAGCTTCCTATGTATTTGACTTCTGGAAATGTCATGATAAGTTATTCAAATGCTTATATATCTACACATGTCAGACCATTCTCTTTGCTTTTTTTTTTTTTTTTACTTTTGAGACGGTCTTGCTGTGTAGTTCAGGTTGGCTTTGAACTCAATATGTGGCACAGACTGGCCTCCAGCTTGCAGCAGTCCTCCTGCCAGCCTTGTAAGTGCTGTGGTTGCACTTTTGCACCACCATGCCCAGCTATATCAGATCATTCTTGACTTGTTCTGTTTCTGCTGTCCATTCCAGCAGTAATGTCCCCTTGCTTTTGATAGTTAAGCACTGGCAACTTGACCCTGCCATCCCAGATCCAGTTAAACCCATCACATTTAAGTAATTGCAACCCTGAGAAAGTTTCCCCAGTATGTACATTGGGGGGAAAAAAATCTAGGTACAGTTAGCATAGAAAGAAGTGTTTCTTTTTTTTTTCCTCTCCCCCCAGAATGAAGTGTTTCTTATGGGTGAGTTGGATAAGTCTGAATAACTGTTCCAAGTTATAGAATGTTCCTGTTTCCCCAAAATATCCCCTGTACTCCTTTTTAAGCAGTTCATTTCATATCTCTCATTCTAGATTACTTTCATTTTGCACATCTTTGATACTTACATTTTAAAAATTAGAGTACTTATAAAGGATATGCCACCAAAAATTATGCATATAATATATGCAGCTTGATCCAACTGGGCATAGCATCCCCTGCCTATAGTTGTAGCATTCCAGGAGGCTGAGACAGTAGGGTCACAAGTTCAAGCCCAGCCTGGAGTAACTTAATACTAGAACTTAGGGGAAAAAAAAAAAAAAAAAAAAGAAAAGGCTGGGGGATACAGCTCAGTGTGAAGGCCTAGATTGAATACCTAGTACCTCAGAAAAAGAAAAAAGTCTTGTACCTTCTAGGTTTAGGTGAAAGCCAGTCATATAAAACTGGCAAAGTCTCTCTTTTTTTTTTTTTTTGTCTTTTTGGCACAGGGTCTCGCTGTACAGTTCAGGCTGGCCTTGAGCTCAGTTTTATAGCCCAGGCTGGTCTCGAACTCTCACCGATCCTCCTGCCTCAGCCTCCCAAGTGCTGGCAAAGTCTCTTGTTTCAAAATTAATCAGCCAAATTGGACTAAGTCTGTATCTCAGTGTATACATGAGTATGCAGTTCTTGGCATAGCCTTCTTAGTTACCACTTCTAAAGAGCACAGTTTGTAACCAAACGCTCTTGTGGTTTGTCCTAAATGTCTCTTGGGAGGCTGGCCTCAGGTGTGTTTTGCTCTTAGCCTCTGGAGTTCACTCCCTGAGATAATGGCCTACAGCAAGATTCAAATGAGTAATACGGATTATAGCATTTGTGGCAAAGGGAGTAATTAAGAGAAATGAATCTTAATTCTCTTCAGTCGTCTTAAACCATGTCAATTTTAGGAAAATACAGACATTGGCTGTCTTCAAGTTGATTTCTTTATTGCCATTTATGTCTGCTTAACCCATGAAAAAATTGTGCTGTATCCCAGGGATATGGATTATTGAAGACAAAACTTTTCTAAAAGAAAAGTCCTCTTAAAATGTCCTGATTTTTTTTTTTTTTTTTTTTTTTTTTAAGACATGTAGTAGTGCAGGCAGGTCTTGAACTCAGTCACATAGTCCAGGCTAGCCTGAAATTTACAGTAAACCTCCTGCCTCAGCCTCTCAAGCCCTGAGATTATGAGTGTATACCACCACACCAGCAAATTTTCTGAATTTTAAAACTGTAAAGCACTCAATTACTTAGCTTTTTGCACATGAAGCCACATGACAGCTAGTGGTAGGGCTATTACTGAAATTCAAGTGTCTTAACTAGCAAATCTTTTAAAACTTGTTTTTACTGCCTACTCTTTTTCTTTTTTCTTCTTTTTTTTTTTTTTTTCTTTTTTGTAGTGGTATGGGGATTGAACCCAATATTTTTTTCCTAAGTCACATTCCCAAGCCTTTTTTTTTTTTTTTGAGAGAGGGTCTCACTGGGTGGGCCAGGCATAGTTCAATCTTTCAGTCATCTTGCCTCACCCAAAGTGCTAAGATCACAGGTATGTACCACATTGTTTAATAAACAGTTTAAATGGAGGCCTAGATTGTTGAAGATGGAAGAACTAAGAAGCTGAAAATAAAGATCTTTAATTGTTCCTCCTGGGCCGGCAAGATGGCTCAGTGGTCTAAAGTGCCTGCTTAGGCAACGACAGGGACTGTCGTTTGATCCCTGGCACCACCTGCTGCACCAGTCTCGCCTCCAGGCTAGGCTGAGCCGGCCATTAAATAAATAAGTAAATAAATAAAATTTTAGAAGAATAATTGTTCCTCCTTAATTGCTAGAGACTGATTTGTAGCCAAAATAAGACTTTAGGGAGAACTATGATTTTTTAGAATGCTAAAAGAGAAATACTCTGCAGATGTCAGGTTTAGCTGATTAGAACATTGCCTGTCCCACTGTAAGAACAAGGAAAGGTAACAGAGTGACCTGAACTTTTTGCCCTGGTTAGTGAAGCTCACACCTGGCTCTTCAGGCTTTAGGGTGAGTTTTTTCCCCCTGTGAGAACTATTCCTTTGAGTTAAATTGCGAGAAGACAATGGCATAAAACTAGAAAGTTATTCTCTCTCCCTCTTCCCCTCAACACTCTCCTCATGATAGCTGTCAGTTGTGACTTTTATTTGTTAGGCACCTTTCTAAGTAATAAACTGGAGTGCTGAGATGTTTTGCGAACTGCAAGTATGCCTGTAATCACCTTATGCAAACTTGTGGGTTTTTAAAATAACAAATACACATTTATGTTTGTAAATACGTGTTGGTAATGTTGGTACATCTTTATCAGGCACAAGCTCCCTGTAGGCCACTCAGCTTTCTTTTTTTTCCTGCTTGTTCACTTTATTTTGCATTATTCTTAGCACTGTGTACTTTGCTTATAAGATGCAAGTGTAACCAACTTGCATTGTTTTGTTTTATGCTGCTGGGGACATAAGTTTGAGGCAAACCTTGTGTTTATTTGCAGGAAACTTCTGTTTTCTGAGTCTTTAATCCCCCACTTCCCAGCAGGGGATCCCTTGCCCCCATTTTGAGACATTGCCTTGCTAGGCTGATGAACTATTCTGGCTGCACTTAACACTTGTCTTCCTGTCTCAGCCTTTCTGGGAATATAGTCATGTGTCACTACAACCACATGGTTTTGCTATTTTTTCTTTTTGAGTGTTATTTTATTATTTTCAGAAAGGGTCTCATTATGTAGTTATAGGCTAACCTTGGATTCACAGTATAGCCAAAGCTGACCTTGAACTTGCAATGATAGTCCTGCCTCAACCTCCTGAGTGCTGGGGTGTGCGGCCATGCCTGACTTTATTTTTTCATTGTCACCAGGTTACAGATATTTTTATTGTCTGCTACTAAAGCAAGTCGCACTTCATATGTCAAATCTTTAAAAAGTTTACTTCTGTAGCATATACTCCCATTATTTTTTAGTTTTAATTGTGGGAACATAATGCTGATTTTATATTCAGTGCCAGTCTGCCTCTTGTTTTTCAGCATTCTACTCAGATTGTTAGCATTGTTTGGCTACTCTTGTAATGGCCACACTTCAGTTGAAATCCTGATTGTGAGGACAGAGCTTTTAAAAAAAGGTGTTAAGAGTTCAGCACTCTGCTGCAGTATGCCGTAGATGAATAATGAAATCATTCCACATTGGCATTACAGTTCTTATTTTAGATGTCATTTAGATTAATATTTATGATCCCGTTATTTTGGACATTTCAGAGCAGTGATGATCATTAGAAAAGTGTTTCCTAGATCACAGCAAAAAGATTTGGCCTCACACTGTTGTGGACTCATTCTCCTTACAGTGTGCTTATCAGCAATTGTGTGCTTTTGTATTTAGTGCTTATATCAGACTCAAAAACTGTAGCCGAAGCCTTTAACCTGGCATCACCATTTTCCCAAAGTGTCTAGGGACAGCTCAGGTTTCCAGTTGCAGACTTGAGCAGTGTGTGGGACCCAGCCAGGCCAGCTTCCCGTCTGGCATGAACTTGTGTCATGTAAACTGCATTACTGCCAAACACCTGAAATAACGATGTTGTGTTTTAGTTACAATTTATTATACTTAGAGATATGTAATACTTCGTAGAATATTATTTGGGTTGAATTATATATAAAGGCCATAAAAATGTGTAACATTTATGTGTGCTCATTTGTGCAACATTGGCTTTGAAAAGTCATTCATAAGAAATTGGTGGTAGCCAGGCGTGGTGGCTCACGCCTGTAATCCCAGCACTCGGGAGGCTGAGGCAGGAGGATTGGTGCGAGTTCGAGACCAGCCTGGGCTACAACAGTGAGCTCAAGGCCAGCCTCAACTGCATAGCGAGACCCTGTCTCAAAAAGACAAAAAAAAAAAAAAAAATTGGTGGAATGTTCTTGGGTTCTTCAAAGGTATTGTAATGTTACTTCTGTTCACTTTAGAAAGGAGATTTGTTAAGCAGATATTTGGTATTTTTTTTTAAGAATTTTACTTATTTATTTTTTTTGTTTCAGAACCTTTGTTTATTCACTCATTTTTATGGCCAGCTCAGCCCACCCCGAGGGCAGGGCTGACACAGCATGTGGTGCTGGAGATCGAACTGCGGTCCCTGAAGCCACCCAAGCTTTCCCAAGCAGGCGCTTTAGACCACTGAGCCATCTCACCAGGCCCCTATTTGGTATTTTTTAAGATTATTTTTCTACAGAGTTGTATAATGTGAACTTCTAGAAGTACGGAGCGTTAGATACTGTGAATCTGTTTCCATTTAGTATATTATGTGCTTAAATTGTTGAGATCCATATTCTAGTGAATAGTTCATTTTGCTGGTCCCTTGTTTGTGAGCATGTATGTTTGCACACACAGGGTCAAGACTAAGCTGCCTTGGCTAACGATACTTACAGATTAGGAGCTAGCTATGTTTATAATCTGCACTTCAAAGATACAGGAACCACAAGCTTTTCCCTGTGCCAAAAGCAAAATGTACAGTGTTTACAAATGTTAGGAAGTTTGTACTGCCATAAAGAATGGTTACTTTGCTGAGATTTCTCAGATTTATGAGTAGTCAGAGCTGCACTTTCACAAAGGCGGAAAATATTTGGCACCCTACGGCTAATCTGGAAATGATTATCTGAGTGGTTAAAGCGGCTTTGTAGTTTGAAGGCAGTGTTTTTCTGATTGGTTTGAGACATTCTTTCTATTGGCCCGGTTCTTTTTATCTACCGTGGCTGTACCTGTGTTACTCCTTTCAGAAGTGTTGTAGGAGAAGGTTGCACAAACATTTTGAGGTGGGTTTATATAATAAACATGTAGTCCAGGGAATGCCATTACTGGTGAATGTGGAATTATTCAGCAGTTACGCTAAACCTACAGTTGTGTTTGTTGAGCTTCATCAGTATTCTTTTGAATGACTGAAAATGTTATAGAGAAAGTGGCAGGTGTCTAGGAGGTGGTTAGCATTTCTTGGTAGTACACTGAGATCCACCTGCAGATGGTTATACCTGTATGTAGGGTATTCATATAATGCCATGTGGGAGTGCAACATGGCTGCTAAGACCCCCCCAGCCCCACTGCATTTTTTTTTCCACGTTTCTTAAAATAAGAGATTAAAGGTAGAGATACCTGAAAAGTGACAGCACAGTCAGCAATTGCTTTCTTAAACAGTTGCTGTGACTTGGCAAATGCCTCATTGAAAATTAACATTGCTGCTGGGTGTGGTGGCGCATGCCTGTAATCCCAGCACTCGGGAGGCTGAGGCAGGAGGATTGGTGAGAGTTCGAGACTAGCCTGGGCTACAGAATTGAGCTCAAGGCCAGCCTGAACTGTACAGCGAGACCCTGTCTCAAAAAGACAAAAAAAAAAAAAAAAGAAAAAGAAAGTTAACATTGCCGTTACACCACTTGGGAATTTATCAGAGCATTTAGTTTCTTATTCAGAGGTGTTACTGTATTTAAAAACCAGTAATGATGTCAACCAATATTTTCCCTTCCTCCTTTACTTTTCCTTTTAGGTCCTCTTAGTTCCAAGTTATCTATTTCTACAATTTTTTTTGTTGTTTCAGTTTTGGGTTTTTTAAGATATGACTATGTTGTCCAGCCTGCCCTTGAACTCAGTGTGTAGTCCATGTTGGCTTCAAATTTGTAATCCTACTGCCTCCCTCTCTCGGGTGCTGGGATTACAGGTCTATGCAATCATGTATGCTCCAGCTGACGACTTGTGTCAGTTTTTCTCATAAGATACAAGAACCTGTTCTACTCTTGGTAAAGCAAGATCTGGGGTGAACGTCCAGAGTTCCTTGTGTCCTGGATACTGAGCACAAATGCTTCTTTATGCCTGCCTAGCAGAGCCAGTGTTGCTTATTGTGACCCTTTTATCCATGCTTCTAGCTCTGTCCTTTCAGATAAGGCTTTCATTTTTTTTTTTTTTTTTTTTTTTTCTTCTTGGCTGGGGCCCTTCACACTAAGCTACATCCTCTGTCCTTTTCTTTTTAAACACTTTTATTTTTTAATTTTTGAGACAGGGTCTCAAGTAAGTTTCTCAGTTGCTCAGGCCACACCTCAAGCTGTGATCCTCTTGCTTCAGCCTCAGAGTGAAGGGATTACAGGTGTGTACCACCCTGGCTAGCTTCATATAAAGCTTTTGATGAGAAAAGAGTTGTGCCTCCGGGTGTTCTGAGAGAAGCATGTGTAAGTATGGGTGACAGATTCCATCCTGAGGGAACTGCCTTGCTGTGGTCTCAAGTTAGAATAGTTCTTCCCTTGTATCACTGAGTAACTGGTATAAAGTGAGCTGCCAGTATACAGAAAACATGTGGTTTTCCAGATTATTTCTAATAAGAGAGTCACAGTCAACACGAGCAGCAAATGAGGTTTCCTAAGATGGGGAAGCAAAGGCAACTTAAAATAACTTGGAGTAGTGGACCTCTTACTAAATGAAGACATATTTTCCAGTGTTCTTGCATTGTTTTATAAACTCCACTAAGTCAGTAGCTCTATATTTTTGGTGTTTGCACTATGTAATGCTTTCAATGCCTTTTGATTTTATTGTTGGTGTATTAAATATTTTTATTTTCATTTTGTGTTGTCGTTTATCACTGAGGAGATACATTATTTTGTTTAAGTGTAACTTAATCTCATTTTTCTCTTTGATCTGATTTGGGAAAGTTATTGGGCTTAAAATTAACAACAGCTTTCCCCCAAGTTACCTATTCAAGTAGTTGCTGTATCTCATTTTTAGGTTCCTAAATTGAAAGGAAGCATTTAAGTCTGGGCATGGTAGTGCATGCCTGTAATCCTAGTGCTTGGGAGGCTGAAAACGGGAGGATTACCAGGAGTCCAATCTGTGCAGTGAGACCCTATACTAAAATGTAAAAATTAAATAAAGGAAGCATTTAAATTTTGCGGTTTTTCCCTAGCAAGTACCTAGGGCCTTGTATACACTAGGCAGGTTCTATCACTGCACTGTATCCCCAGCACTGTTTTTAAATTTTTTTGAAACAAGATCTCACTGTGTTGCTCAGGTTGGCCTCAAACTTACAATCATGCTGCCTCAGCTTCCCAAGAAGCTGAGATTACAGACTTGCATAGCTACACCCAGTTTTAGAGTTTCTTGTTTTGAGACAAGGTCTCACCGAGTAGTTTGTCTTACTTTTCTTGTGTTGCTGACACAAAATACCTGCTACCCACAGTTAGAGGGAGAAAGGTTGGTTAAATTCATTGTTTATAGAGGCTTTAGTTCATAGTCAGCTGGCTTCAAAATACTATGAATGGGGCCTTGGGAGGACATCTAGACATAATGTAGTGGCCTTAAATTCACTACATAGCTATTGTGAGTGCTGCGTGCCGTAAGCTACAGATTCTTTTTTTTTTTTTTTTT